>BMAC01000199.1:534653-568993 GCA_014905375.1 Phtheirospermum japonicum
GATCGACTAAACTCGCAAAACTTGAAAACTTACTGCCTCTCAGTCGATTTCACCCTTCCAGTCGACACTCCTGTCGATCAACTGGTCCTCAGTCGATCGAGTGAACTCGCAAAACTTGAAAACTTACTGCCTCTCAGTCGATTTTCTAACATCTAAAGTCTGAAATCTAAGAAACTAAACGAAAATACAGAAATTAAAACAAAGACGAAGAACAAAACGAGGAATTGACGACTCGAACATGCAATCTTTGACTCTTCAACGCCGAATTATGCGCGTAATTAGAGATGGTGGCATGAACCGAGGGTTCTCTACAATATCTGGACCTCTCCCCCTCGTCTCAGCCCTTGAAAATGATAGATAGTTTGTAGTATGTAGTTAGTTGATAGTTTGAACATCGTTACCTTCAAGCTTTCAATTCGTATTTCGTAATCGTTTCTTGATGAATGCTCTCTTTATATTAGTTGTTCYTTTATTTTAATACCAARCGTGTTACTGTTTGATYGRTGAATTTGATGCTTTTGAATATGATGATGTTTATGGTTGAGTTTATTGGTCTAGTGTGCTTTMGGTCYTTTAGAACCATCYGGATTGACAACCCCGATCGTGGAYARGATTCRGGTGCACTTGACCTTRGTTTTTATTWATCGTTTTAAAYCTTTTAATTTTATTGCTCGTAGATGTTAGAAAACCTCAAACTCAATTTGATCGCGTGTTTAGTTTATTTTAGTTTAGTTTTTATTTTCGTTTCTATGTGCGTAAAATCGAACACCGAAATAGTTTCCGATTAGTCTTCCTTGTGATTCGACTCGAGTCAACTTATCGCCTACAATAGCTCCGTTCTCTTGCGGACGAGCTTTTCATTATTTTAAATGCAAAAAAGTTTGACTCAAAATTTGGCGCCGTTGCCGGGGAAGGCTAAAGGCTACGATTTTTGGTGTTTGCTTTTATTTGTTTGTTTGTGTTAATGTTTGTTTGTGAATTTGTTTTTGTTTCTTTTTGTTTTTGTTGGTACATTTAATCTCGTCTGTTGAGTATTGTGCTTTGTAGCCAATATTTGACGATTCGAGATTTTAGATTGAAGATGGCAAACTATCGATCGAGTTCGCCATATGATGACTTATACACTCCACCTTTCGATGAAAAGATGTTTTGCCCAATGTCTGACTGGCGTGGGTTTCGACCGGCAACTCCTTTGAGCTTTGCAATGCGGGAGTACGATCTTGATGAATTTTACCTCGAGCAACTCCCGATTTTTCATGTATTTCCGAGTGAAGACCCGCTCCATTTTATTCGAGAGTACGAAGCTATAACCAACACATTCCCTCTTTTCGGACTTACATAGGATCAAGTGATGATGCGGCTTTTCATGTTCACATTAAAGGATCGGGCAAGTGAATGGTTGATAAATCTAGAGCCTGATTCATTGAAAACGTGGTATGAAGTAGTGGAACAGTTCATGGGGTCGTTCGATTCGACTGAATGGGTCCCACCTTTGGTTTCTTATAATTCAAACATTAATGATCCATATACTTCACTTAGTCACTTTGATCAACTACAAAGTTCCTATTGCCCAACATTTAATGAAAATTCTTATAACCCGGGTTTGGAACCTTTTTCCACGGGATATGATTCGTACGCTCTACCCAATTTTTATTATTCGAGTTACGAACCGTTTCCTCTTTTTACATCAAACTCTTATGTTTTGAGTTTCGAGCAGTTTTTTCCCAAAACCACATATCACGATTCGAGATATAATGATCCGTGTGCTCCTTGCGAATCATATTCTTATACCACGAGCTACGATTGTTATACTATGTCTCATTTGTGTATTACTAATCATGAAACTCGAGTTGAGGTAAATCGACCTCATTTTGACGAGGTGACATTATTTGATGTGGTAGAGCCTACCGTGGATATTTGTTCGGAAGAGGTTTGTAAGACGGCTAAGATTGACGAGTTGGTTGAGATCCGCCCCTTTGCGATTTCTGATGACATTGCGGATAAAAGTGTGGGGGTGTTGCCGTTGGAGTGCCCGAAATATATTGGAGATTCGAGTCTCCCTACTCTTGGTGAAGAAGGTGGAGTTATGATGCTGATGTTGGAGGAGAGTGAGACTATTGAGTCGTATTTTGAACCAACCGAAGTTTTATTGAAATTTGATCTTGAGGTGGTTGACGAGATAATCAAGAAAGTGTCCGATCACCCCATGCTACAAGTGTCGTTTGACATATTCAAGGTGATCGATTATTCGCGTTTCCGACCTCCAAAGCTAGTTGGAGTGTTCGGCATCTCGGGACGTGATTTTTATGCCCGCCTTGGTGATTATCATCACCAAATCTTGCTCTTAGAGAATACCAAGGCGTGGCACGACCGCCATCTATTTTTAGACCAGGGATGACATGGACGTCGTCAAGCTAGAGACGTTAAATAAAGCGCTTCTTGGGAGGCAACCCAAGTTCCTTTTAACTTTATATGTTTTTATGTGTTTTTGTGTGTTTTCAGGTCCCTTTCTTTATTAAGTCCCGTTGGATGATTTTCACCACCGACTCTTCACCACAAGCGCGAATTCAGGGACGTGTCTCTCTTTCTCTTACCTTTTACCATACTTTGCTGAATTTTTTTTTTTTATACAATGTGGACATTGTATGGTTTAAGTGTGGGGGGTTTGTCCTTGGTTTGGTTAGTAAGTTTTTGTGTGCTTGCTTGTGACTGATTTGAGTTGTGTGTATTGATATTGACTGGAACCTTGACAAAGTGAAGTGGTTAGATGCTTTGGTTAGGATATTTAGACTTTCATTCGAATAATAGTGTAATTGTGGGGAATGAAGTGTAAATAATCTATGAAGTGTCTTGTCCCTTGTTCTATTCATGTTTCGTTCTTAAGAGTCGAATACTCTCTACTAGCCCCGTTTTTCGATACCCTCTATAGGATTTTATGAATTTTTCTTTTTATTTTGGAGACGTTAAAACTCCACGTGCAAAGTTGAGAAATGTTATCAGTTGCATTTAGCAACGTAAGATTGGAGTCAATGAACTCTCGCTTTTGATGTATGTATATTATGCTCGTTTTGTACCTCATCTTTATGGGTACCTATTATTAAAAAAAAAAGAAAATAAAAGAAAAAAAGAAAATAAAAGAAAAGGAAAGAGAAAAAAAAGAAAGAATAAGTACAAGAAGAGAAAACCTTGTACAAGTTGAGTTCTTATTTTTATTTTTTTTATTTCTTAGATTATATTGTTAAAGAGGTGTTTTGATAACTGGGCTAGTCGGGTGACGACTTGGCGGTTTGAGCAAGGATAGACTTTGGCCGAGGCATGGATGGGTGACGTACATGGAGGTCAACTCGTTACTTTTAGGTATTCGGAAGCTATTCTAAATCTCTTATCTCAACGTTATTGTGTCGTCCTTTTAGTTGAGTTTCTAGTCGATCTAATGCATTAACTTCTTGAATCATATGGATGCATTAGTCAATAAGTCATAGGGTAATTAGCTTTTCCTTGTCTACGTCTAGATTAGATTTTGCTTGAGGACAAGCAAAAATCTAAGTGTGGGGGAGTTGATTTGTACATATTTGTATGTGATTTTCGTGTGTTTTTGCATCGTATGTTGTGTGCTTTTATGTGTTTTAAGTTTATCTTTTTATCGTTTTTCTTCCCTTTTTATGTTTTTCGTTTCTTATGGTGTTTAATATGTTTTTACTTTATTTTGTATGAAATAATCTAACTTTGTTTAATGTTAATATCTCAGCTCAAAACGAGGAAAACGGGACGAGCGACGAGCCGAAGCCATGCACGTGCGTCGACTGACGCACCGTCGACGCACTGTAGATGCTATGCCCACGTCGACTGACGCACTGTCAACGTACCGTCGATGCGAATGTTCTGTTGCGTCGATCCTGGCTCGCGTCGATCGACGCACTGCCTGTCGACGTGTGCAGCCTGGCTCGCATCGACTGACGCACCGTCGACGCAAATGTTCTGTTGCGTCGATCTTGGCTCGCGTCGATCGACGCACTGCCTGTCGATGCGTGCAACCTGGCTCGCGTCGACTGACGCACCATCGACGCAAATGTTCTGTTGCGTCGATCCTAGCTCCGTCGATGGACGCACTGCCTGGTCGACGCGTGCAGCGTGGCTCGCGTCGATTGACGCACTGTCGATGCACCGTCGACGCTCCGGCAGTTTGAGCGGTTATTTTCGAAAATCTATAAAAGCCGGTGGTTTTCTTCATTTTCAAGGGCTGAGACGAGGGGGAGAGGTCCGGATATTGTAGAGAACCCTCGGTTCATGCCACCATCTCAATTACGTGTATAATTCGGGTTGAAGATTCGAAGATTGCATGTTCGGGTCGTCAATTCCTCGTTTGTTCTTCGTCTTCATTTTAATTTCTGTATTTTCGTTTTAGTTTCTTAGATTTCAGACTTTAGGTGTTAGATAGATAGTTTGTAGTATGTAGTTAGTTGATAGTTTGAACATCGTTACCTTCAAGCTTTCAATTCGTATTTCGTAATCGTTTCTTGATGAATGCTCTCTTTATATTAGTTGTTCATTTATTTTAATACCAATCGTGTTACTGTTTGATGGCTGAATTTGATGCTTTTGAATATGATGATGTTTATGGTTGAGTTTATTGGTCTAGTGTGCTTTGGGTCGTTTAGAACCATCGGGATTGACAACCCCGATCGTGGAGACGATTCTGGTGCACTTGACCTTTGTTTTTATTTATCGTTTTAAAACTTTTAATTTTATTGCTCGTAGATGTTAGAAAACCTCAAACTCAATTTGATCGCGTGTTTAGTTTATTTTAGTTTAGTTTTTATTTTGATTTCTATGTGCGTAAAATCGAACACCAAAATAGTTTCCGATTAGTCTTCCTTGTGATTCGACTCGAGTCAACTTATCGTCTACAATAGCTCCATTCTCTTGCGGACGAGCTTTTCATTATTTTAAACGCGAGAAAGTTCGACTCAATGGTCGTGGGCATCCTTGAAAAGGCTAGGCCAATAGAAACCCGATTGAAGAACCTTGTAAGCGCTCTTTTTCCCGCCGAAATGTCCCCGACTAGGTGATCGTGGTATTTCGTCAAAATCTCCCCTTTTCTCTCGTCCGGAATACACTGCCTCAACATACCATCCTTTCCAATCTTGTACATGTGAGGGTCATCCCAATAATACCCTCGGCACGTGGAGAGAAACCTCCTTTTCTCATGATGAGATAGGTCCGGGCGGAGTGCTTCGCTAGCAAGATAGTTGGCAATGTCGGCATACCACGGTGCGGCGGATACAGCGAATAAATTCTCGTGCTCAAGGTTTTCTCCAATGAGCTCTCTCTCTCCGAATTGGACCTCTAAACGAGAGAGGTGGTCGGCGACAACGTTCTCGCACCCCTTCCGATCCTTGATCTCCTCATCGAACTCTTGAAGCAAGAGTATCCATCGGATTAGCCTCGGCTTCGTTTGAGGCTTGTTGAAGAGATATCGCAATGCCGCATGGTCACTATGCACAATAACCCGCGAACCAATGATGTAGGTTCGAAACTTTTCAAGCGAGAAAATTACGTCGAGGAGCTCTTTTTCGGTAGTTGTGTAGTTCTTTTGGGCATCGTTGAGCATGAGACTTGCGTAATAGACGACTCGAAGAAGCTTGTCCACTCTTTGCCCCAAGACAGCTCCCACTGCTTCGTTCGATGCATCACACATGATTTCGAACGGGAGAGACCAATCCGGGGCCACCACCACGGGAGCTGAGGTCAAACTTTCCTTCAATGAATTGAACGCCAAGCGACTAGCATCGTCAAATACAAATGGGACATCGGTACTAAGCAAATGGCACAAGGGACGGCTAAGTTTTGAGCAATCCTTGATGAACCATCTATAAAACCCCGCATGGCCAAGAAAACTACGAACTCCCTTCACGTTGATAGGAGGTGGGAGTTTCTCGATCACGTCGACCTTAGCCTTTTCAAATTCGATTCCCTTAGACGACACCACATGCCCCAAAACTATCCCACTTCTCACCATGAAGTGGCTCTTCTCCCAACTCAAGGTGAGGTTACTTTCGACACACCTCTCCAAAACACTCGCCAAGCGATCAAGAAATTCATCGAACAAGGAGCCGTAGATGGAAAAATCGTCCATAAAAACCTCCATATACTTGTCGATCATATCAGAGAATATAGATAGCATACACCGTTGGAAGGTGGCGGGTGCGTTGCATAACTCGAAGGGCATTCGTCAGAAAGCGTATGTGCCAAAAGGGCACGTAAGCGTCGTTTTGGATTGGTCCTCCAGCGAGATGGAAATTTAGTAATATCCGGATAACCCATCGAGGAAGCAATACGAGTGATGCCCCGAGAGTTTGTCCAACATTTGGTCAATGAACGGTAGCGGGAAGTGATCCTTCTTGGTGGAGGCGTTAAGTTTTCGGAAATTTATGCACATACGCCATCCGGTAATTGCACGAGTCGGCATGAGCTCACCACGGTCATTCTCAATTATGGTAATTCCACTCTTCTTCAGTACCATGTGCACCGGGCTCACCCACTCACTATCTCCAATTGGAAAAAATAGACCCTTGGCTACGAGCTTTAGGATCTCGCCTTTCACCACCTCCATTAAATTTGGGTTCAACCGACGTTGGCACTCTCTTGTTGGTTTCTCCCCGTCTTCAAGGATAATATGATGCATACACGTGGAGGGGCTTATCTCCTTAATATCGCCAAGGCTCCACCCTATCGCCTTCTTATTCTTTTTCAATACTTCCACCAAAGATAATCACGGTCTTTGATCCTCCCTCTTCCAAATACACGTACTTAAGATGGCTCGGAAGGGTCTTGAGTTCCGATCTTGGTGTAATGGTTGGTTCCTCACTCGCGATCTCCAATATCTCCATCACCCCCTCCGATTGAAGCTCTTGCCACTCGTCGTCCTCGACGACCTCATCCACAAGTCCCACGAAGGCTTCCTCAACCAACTCATCTATCGGATCAATCATCGAGCAATCGGGTTGAAAAGATGAAGGGGGAACAACTCCCAAATCATGGATCGAAAAATTAACCGTGTCCCCCAAAATCGAGAACGACAACTTTCCATTCTTAACATCGATCAAGGTGTTTGTAGTCGCCATGAACAGTCGCCCTAGTAAGATTGTGTGATCTCGTCCTTCATTGCTCACCTCCCCGACATCCAAAATGACGAAATCCACGGGCACTATGAGGTTTCCCACTTGTACCAACACGTCTTCTACTACGCCCTTCGGATATCGGATCGATCGGTTGGCCAATTGCAAGCACATTCATTTCTCCTTGAGATCGCCCAACTCCAGTTGTTTAAAGATGGAGTAGGGCATCAAACTAATTCCCACGCCGAGGTCCAACATCTCTCATGTTTCCTTTCCGTTCCCAAGGGTAATCTTGATGCAAAAGCTTCCCGGATCACTCTCTTTTGGCGGGAGAGGGTTGCTATAGACGATACTTGCCGCGTTCAATATATACACTTTCTCGTTATCCTCAAACCTTCGCTTCTTGGACGTCAATTCCTTGAAGAACTTTGCGTACGCGGGCACATTTCGGATTATGTCGAGCAAAGGGAGGTTAATGTTAACCTTCAATAGCATCTTGTACAAATCGAGAAATCGGTCGTCTTGTTTTGTCAGTCGAATACGACTCGGGTATGGGATCGGAGGTCGATACGGTGTCGCGGATTTGTGGAGTCCTCCGGTAGTCTTGGTCTCCGTCGCCTCTCCGATTGAAGAAGACAAGGGTGAGCTAGGATCAACTATGGGCTCGTTCAAGCCTTACATGGTCGGATCTTTTAGGAATTGGGGTGAGGGCGTTGAATCATTCTTGGGAAGAGAAACCTTATTATCCACCAACTTTCCGCTTCGAAGTAATGTCACGGCTTAAAATTGAGCCGGTTGACTTGGTAGCTTATCTTTGTCACGGGCCCGTTTGAGTTCATTAACATCCGTTGCCACTTGCCCAAGTTGTGTTTCCAAACTTGCGGGCCGTTTTGTCAATTCGGATAGGATAGACTCAATGTTCGGTTGACGTGATGTCGACTTGTCTTGTGGAGGCAGATATGACGCTTGAGAAGGTGGGAATGGTGGTGGTCGCGCATTGAACGGTTGATGCATCAGAGGCCCGGGTGGCATTTGATCTTGGGACGTGTCCCCCCACCTAAAGTTAGGATGGTCCTTCCGCATATATTGTGTTCCGTTTCGATAAGTTTGGTAACCTTGAACCGCGAATGCTTGCTCGTCGAAATTACTCGGTGGCCCATAAACCGTCGGGCATGCACTAGCTCCATGCCCCGAGATACAACATCTGGGGCACGTCTCCATCGACCCCAATAACGGTTGGATGAGGGAGGCCACTTGGCTCTCTAGTTCGGCGATCTTACGGGCCCACTCGGGCTCCTCTTTTGTTGAAACCTCCTTCACTTGCTCCTTCCGTTCCAAGACACTCATGCGATGGTCGTCGGCGGCTATGTTCACGAATATGTCATACAAATACCTCGTCGAGTCCGGCTAGATTTCCACTGGCGGCATTGTTCACCATACGCTTGGATACAAATGTTAACCCGTTATGAAAGAATTGATTCAAGAAATCCCCGGTGAACCGATGATGGGAGCATTTGGTGAGGTAGCCCTTAAATTGCTCCCACGCCTCGTAGAAAGTCTCATCGCTCGCTTGACGGAATGAGGCAATCTTTGCTCGAAAATCGGCCGTTTTATCTTGAGAATAATACTCCTCCATAAACCTCTCAGTCACCATGTCCCAATTGGTAAGGGAATCGGCCGGCAATGTCATGAGTTAATCAACGGCTTTATCCTTCATTGTGTACGGGAAACACCTCATTTTAATTTGATCAATGTGAATCCCTTGGCGCGGAAAGCTTGAAACCGTGTAGGAAAAAATATGTAGGAATTGAAGAGAATACTCTTGTGGTAGGCCGTGAAAATTCGGAAGTCGGTTGAGATCAATCGGCCGTAAGTCATACTCAAGGGCTTCGGGGTTTAACCAAATGCTTGAGGAGAAATCGCCCATATATGGCCGTGATACTTCCTTTATACTATTTGTCGGGCCTCCATCGGGGGTGGCAAACGGGTGGCCACCTACATCTTGTGCGGCGTAAGGGTTTTCGTTGACGACGGGCATCCTCGGAAAGTCTTGTGGATGTGGATCTCAAAATCGATGCGTGCGCCTAGTCGGATGTGGCATGCGAGGTGCGTGTAAATGGGGGCCAACGAAGTGCGGCCCTTGGAATTGTGGCCTCGGAACTTGGAAGTGCGGTTGAAACGGGTACGGAGGGCCATCGACAATCGGACCTTGGAATTGTGTTCCATGTGTTGACGGGTCCGTGGGCGGCGAAACTTGATGTTGGGGCTCGGGTGTCGGCACACGAGCATGAGGTAGGGAAAATGGGCCTTGAAATCGGGCATTGGATCTTTGAGGGTCTTGATTTTGAAACTCGTTCCCCCCTTGATCAAGCGGCAACCCGTAAGAGGGTTGTAGACCTTGATGAGGCGGGCCATGAAGTGATGAAGTCGGCCCGATCGCTATTTGAGGCGGAGGCATCCCTTGGTTGTCTTGAGCGAGTGCGGGCGGCGTCGGGTTTTGAACGAATTGGTCATCGTTCGCTCCTCTATCACCGTAGGTAAGGATGGGTCGAACGTGTCTTGATTCCTTGAGGCTCGTCTCACCCTTTCGGGATTGGTCAAATACGGAGTCAATTCTCGTTCAAGCACAACACTCAACAAAGGGATTACGGTATCGAGTGTGAAATATGAATCTAGTCTAATCTACTAATTAAGACAACAAGAAGAGTAATTAAGAACACCATTAGCCTTAATCTATGCCCGGCAACGGCGCCAAAATTTGATCGAAGATTTCTTATCACTCTAAGAAACCTTCTCCGCAATAGTACGGAGTCTATTGTAGAGGAGTAAGTTTTCCCGAGTCGTGTCTCTCGAGGATAGATGTAATCGGCGTTAAGTGTTTTTGATTAATCTCTTGTTACTCTTAGTTAAACTAATCTAATCTAAGAAAGCATTAATCATTGGTTTGGTTTTTATGTTGTAATCACTAAACTTGAATTGAAAAGAGAGTTTGAAAAACATTGACGCAAGGATAAAGGAATTTAAAACTTGTTTAAAAATAACTAGACTTAATGACACAAATTAGACCTAATTAACAACTTAATTAAATTAAAACTATTAACTAAGAAAGCTTGTAAATTTAAAAGGTTAAAAGGAGGGAAAGTCAACCTTAAATTCAAAAGAAGTCAAAAGCATTTAATAGGTAAAAGTCAAATGTTTTAAAAGGGGAAGCTACTTATAACTTTCAAGACTCCAATGTTCGTTTGAACAAAAGAGTAAAAAGATTCAACATGCAAGCTTCAATGGAGTTTTAAGTAAGAAGGAAAGTAATTTGGAAATTGGAAGAGAACTTGAAAATGCTAAGAGGAACACAACAAGYACTACAAATTAACTACCAACACACAACAATAATAACAACCTAAAAAACATCAAGATTGTGGTACGTCCGAACCCATCAAGAAAAATTGCGAAGCAAGAATGAAATAAATGGCTCAAGTGTTGGTACCCACGTTGTCTTGCCTTTGACACTTACTAGCGGTGCTCCGGTGGATCATTCCACATAATCTTTATCTATTGTTAAAGTATGAAGCTCATCTGAATATTGAATGGTGCAGCCAATCCAGACCTATCAAGTATTTGTTTAAATATGTCAACAAAGGTAACTTTATGGTCATTGCAAGGTTCTATCAGAACAAAGATGAGGATGCAGAGAAGAAAAATATTAATGGGATCAACATGTATTAGGATTTTTGCTACACTTCTTCATGCGAACCGGTGTGGAGAATATTAAGTTATGAAATCTAATATAACACTCCACTTTTCATGCGTTTAAGTTTTCAGCTTTTAGGAGAGCATACTGTATTGTATAATGATAATGATAATTTACACATAGTAATGAAACGCAAATAAACACATAACATCATTTTTTTATATTGGTTCGAGGTGAATAAAAAATATCCGAAGTACGGAGTTTTATGTTGAGTTTCCTCAAAAAACTTGTTTGGAACTCAACAACAAAACAATGGACACCTAGGCAGCTAGATTTGTTCTTATTAGCACGGATTTACTATGTCCCACAAGGATCAGGTGATAACTATTAGCACAGATAACAATTGAGAATATATCGATGCAATATCATAAGAATGTAATTGGGGATCATCATATTCGTGAGATCTTTATTGGCAACCTTGCTTGCGTTAATGTTTTTAGCACATCCCGAAAAAGTCTGGGAGAAATGTTGGGATGACTTGTCAAATGACATTCTATATAATTAAACAAATTTGAGAAAATCATAAGATAATAATTATTGACATTTGTTTATCCTCTTTAAATATTAGTTTTGCTCTATTATATTATTTTTATTACCAATATTTTCAATTCCATTTTCAAAGCACTTTTTCTTTTTTCAGATTTATAAGGGAGTGATGTTGAAATTCAAAAGCTTGATTTGCTTGAAGTTGACAATTATAACAAGATATGGGAATGAGTTTAAAGGATTTTCCTCCCATACAAATTCCAAAGGTCTTCGATTCGAGTATGTATCTTAATAGATTTATTATTGAAGAATTTGAGTATGATCGTGAGGCACTCATTGAAGAACATGGTAAGTTGGTTGATAATTTGAATGTTGATCAACATTACATTTATGATAAAGTCATGGATGAAGTACATTCGACCAAGGGTGGTGTATTTTATCAGCTATATATATGAATACAGAGGGGCCAGTAAAGTATTTATTTGGAGGATGCTTTTTGCGGCCGTTAGAACCAATGGTGGGATTATTGGGAATATACATCTAGCGGCATAAATTATCTTCTTCTTTAAACAGAAGAACTGGGCATTTTTTATTTAAGGTTCTTTTTAATCTCCACCAAGATTCATCATGTTCGATCTTTATTGGAGCTCCACTTGCAGAATTAATGGTGCGTGCACAACTCACATTATTTGGATGAAACTTCGATGATCCATATACAGTGTTTCAAAACTTTGGATAAAATATTAAAAGATGTGATGGGATCACAAATAATTCTAACATGAAACTTCTATTTGGTGGCAAAATAATGGAGACTTTTGTCAAAATTTTTTGGTTATTCCAAAAGTCAATAGACTAGATATAGTTCACGTGATGATCAATTCATCGCATTTATGAACTTATTGCATATTTTTGAGGTTGACCAAGTATATGAGGTTGCAAAATCTCTATTCAGATCCTGATTGTATCGAATTAAATACTCATCGACGGGATAAACTGTATATGAGATAGAATAGTTGGAGGACTAAACGATGGTGTTGTTCAAATTGAGATCCCAAATGATCTATTATTGAAAGATGATGTGACAATGTTGTGTCAATTGTGTCCAGTACGTATCCACAATTTGGAAAAAAGTACTGAATGATCTGCTTATTTAGAGGGTCGTATTATTCTTTACCCGACACTTTATGTCGGCAATTTAATTAATGAATATATGATGTCATATAATGATGAATAATGTAAAGTATATCTTAGCTCTAATATTGTGTGCAAATTCGGTTGAAACGTTGACATATTGCAGGACCTCAACTCACTGAAGTTTCTAGTCACCATCAAATGTTCTGGATTTTTGAACCATGAGCTGAAACTGAATATTAGAACTATAATCACGTTATTGAGATTTATAAACCATTTCTTGTGTTGAATAACAAAACAAGGTTGGTTGTTAAAAATCTTGGCGATCATATTATACAGGTTAAAACTCTTCAAGAAAGCAATGTAGTTGAATTGGTTAAGTCTATAGATGGGCCAAGCAAATGTTGGAGAAAATGGTGTTGATGAAGTGAAATTATGTCTACTTGGGAGAAGAGGCAAGGATGGAATGACGCACAACCTTCCAAACATGGACTAGGTTTTCTTTAGTTGTTGGTGATCTTGATCGTCAAAGTGGTAACATGGATACTGTAGTAGAAAAGCGATCTGGTAATTTGAAACATATCAACGAGTTGCATCCATCGTATCTTACTCTATAATATCCATTGCTATTTTCTTTATGGGAAATATAACTACAGGGAAGATATATCATTTTTGAATATCGAAACCGTAAAGGTAAGGGTAGATAATTCGTGAGTCTGATGAAGTTATTTTCTCACCGATTGCATGAAAGATAGACGCAGGTACCCAATATTCTATACAATTAATGATTCACAGAAAAACTCATAGTTAATGGATATACGATGATTGAATCTTCAACATTGGTGTACGTAAAAATCAATCAAAAAAATTTCAAACCGAGATGTACAAATGGATTCTTAATGCAGTGCAATGAGGTGAAAGAGATGACCCAAGTGCTGGTACTCACGTTGTCTTTCCTGCGACATCTAGCGGTGCTCGATTTATGATTCAAAATTAAAAGATGCTAAGGCAATTTGTTGGTGGGCAGGTTAACCTGATTTTTTTATTACATTGACGTGCAATCTTATTTGGCTATATATTGTTCGCTATGTTGATAAAATGAATCTAAATCTAGAGGATTGATTTGATATAATTTCAAGAATTTTCAAAACCAAGTTAGCCATATGTGATAACGAAATTTTTGGAAATTTATGTGATGATATATTAAAATTATGAGATTAAAAACTTCTTTCGGGTTCACACTACTTGGTGCACTCGCATTCAACGAATAATGTCTTTTTCTTAGGAACTGGATAGAGAGATGGAATTGAAAAAAATAGTGAGATAGTCTAAAACATCATTTAGTTTAAAAGGAAGAGCCAAAAAATATATTTTATGGACAATTGTGTAATTCGTTATTTGCCTTTTTAAAGTATAAAAATGATGATGTCCATGAAAATGATGGAGATACCCTTAACGAACCCAATCAACATCATTGTGTACGTGGAATAGATTAGTGGTCCACGAATAACACACAAGATCAGATTTTAATTTGTATTATATTTATTATTCTACTTGATGTAACCAAAAAAATTGGCTTAACGAGAAAGAGGTCGGATCACCTCGAATTACCTTCTTGACCATGATTGACCTGCACAAATCCCAAACTGGATAGCCTCGACGTAGGCCCTCCGATACTTAAATCAATAACCATTAAGTTGTATAAAAAGAGAGAATAATTCCCCATAAAACCAGTGAGCTCCATGATCCATGATAATTGATGTTGTGAAATAAGATTTTGAATCCCCTATTTATAAGATTATTTGGACTTGTCCACCAATCAATAGGATTCCTTAATAAAATGGGATTAAATCTCCTAGTTGTACTAAATCTCCGTAATTAGGAGATATTCTCATATTATAATTCTTACTTTCCATAATTCCGTAATAACCATACAACCTTATTATTTCCATGTTATCGACTTGTTGGGGCCCCATAACCTTATTTTTACCATATTAGTCACTTGTTTATCAGTTTTCTTACTATGCCAAAATTTGATGTCGTATCAATACTTTTTATTGCGTTATACTCTCTATTCCTTACATGTAAGAAAAGAAATATTATGTACATATTTTTACATTATATTATATACTTACTCCTATATTAATTACTTAATCCTTGCACGTAGAACCTTATAGGTGAGTACAAATGTGATTTCCATACAAGAAAAAACTTTAATCACATGAAATTACATGTTGGAAATATGATTACCATATAAATGTTTTATTATTCGATTAGTAAATATTTAACTATTTCTTTTCTATCTAAACTTATTTATAATATAGTACTCTTTATTTTGTATATATATACTATTTTGTAGCCTAAGTTACTTATACTGATAAGAGTCTTTTGCGGTATGAAAGTATTATATTTATATTTATTTTTTCCTTAATATTCAAGATATTGATTAAGGACCTCTATAATGGAGACACGTATTTTCGTGTATAAAAACAAACACTTGACATTTGATATGCTTGAAGAACGCAAAAGATACAGAGTACAATAATGAGACTCAAGACTAAAGAATTTTTTTGTCAATTATTGCTTTCATACTTCAAATGAAGATGTTGTATACTTGAAGGTTTCTTGGACAGCCCAAGACTAATACTCAAAGATCTAATTGTGAAAGAGTTTTCATATATTACATATGTTTTACTATTTGCATTCATTCTGTAAAACAAATGTATTTACTAGTAATATTCTTTTTGCCCTATATACTCATAAACAAAATTCATATCTGCCTATTTCTAGCAATATTAATGATATATTTGGTACTTTTTATAAAAAAAAAAATACATCAACATTTGCGGAGCTGGTGAAATATCTAAATTCATAGCAAGACTGATATGTCGACCTCACCAAATGATTACGAAATATGTTGAAATTAGTGTTCTCTCTACTGAATGTTAATACTGGCATTACCAATACCTCGACTAACAATCAATATCTAATTCTTCTTATGATGTTTCCATGGCCTACAAAATCTTTAATTGGCATCCAGAGAGGTAACTTGATTTTATTAAGTGTTGATCCTTTTTACTTTACCACCAATACATGACAAACCCAATTATGCGATCTGGAAATTAAAGATGTGTGCATACATTAAGACCATGGATGAAAGATCCTGACGTTCAATCTTGCTTAGCTGGGAACCACCCATGCTTGAAGGTGAAGATGATGACTCCACTACCAAGAACGATATCGATTGGACGATGAATAAATTTACTTTTTCTCACACAAAAATTAAGGCCTTAAATTCTCTTTACAACATATTGGACACTAACCTATTCAGGGTTATCGCATATTTACCATCATCAAAAGAAACATAAGATGCACTTCAAATTCACCATGAAGGCTCCAAAAGTGTTCGTTGTACAAAAATTAGAATTCTTGCGACTAAGTTCAAATACTTGAGAGTGGAGGAGAGCAAGGACAATGCAGATTGTAGTGCAAATATAATTGATATTGCCAAAAAAATTAAGTAATCTAGAGACCCCATTTCAAATGAGAGTCTTGTAATAAAACTCCTTCGCTTGGTTATTTGAAGTTTTAATATGAAGATAACAACTATTAAAGAAGCCAAGGATACCTCAACCTTGAGTTTTGATGAATTTGTTGTCTTCCTTCAAACTTATGAGACTGAGCATCAACTTAAGTAACCAAAGGCCATAAACATTGCTCTAAAATTAGTACCCAAACCTAATGGTGAAGACCTTGATCTGGATGCCTTGACTAAATCAATCCGATACTACTGATCTTGATGATGATGGTTTTGCACTCATCATGAGGAAATTTAGCTACTTTCTAAAAAAAATAGACTAATCTAAAGAAGGTGGTGAACTGGATAAATCCCTTCTCAACACTTATACTCCAAGAACTCTTGGAGAGACTCCACAAAGGATAAATGACTTTCAAAATAAAAAGGGTATGGGGAAGAAATTCTCTTATAAGTCTTAAGATCAGAACTAATACAACTTGAAACTCATTGATAATGTCTAGGGCCATGAATGTAGTAGCTTTGGTCATTACAAACATCAGTGTGCCAATAACCTATTCAAAAGAGCTAAGAGCATGAAAACTAGTATGGATGATGATGAAGAAGATAAAGAAACTGTAGAGAATTATCCTGAGGACCTAATGACTTTTCTTGTTTGTGTTATCTGAGTGTTCTGAAACTAACTCTGAAGATGTCACTAACGCTGAGTGTTCTGAAACTAATATTTTTTGTCTTAACTTCACTCTTGTAGATGACATGGGGAGAAGTTAAATATGATTTTGATGGCTTTAATTTTGGTTATGATCAACTTTATTTGAACTGGACCAAAGTCGTTCAAAAGGGAAAAACACTCACTAGA
Source organism: Phtheirospermum japonicum (assembly GCA_014905375.1). Lineage (NCBI taxonomy): Eukaryota > Viridiplantae > Streptophyta > Magnoliopsida > Lamiales > Orobanchaceae > Phtheirospermum > Phtheirospermum japonicum. Next base: position 551,531 of record BMAC01000199.1, read on the forward strand.
GAAAATGAGCATCTTACACATGTTGAATTAGAGAATAAATTTTTTATCTTGTGCCTAGAGATGCTACTCACCAAACCTAAAGAAGAATTAGATTAAGACAAGATCATAACTCTCATTAGTTCTTCAAACCTTCAAGGAGCTAAACACTGGGAAAGCCAAGTAGTATGATATCTTGTCCATCGAAATTTGTTGAAGGTGTGTATTAGTTTTAATGCTATAAATCTTTTTAAAGAGAAAGGTAAAAACTCCAATTTCTTTGAAAATTTCAAACGATGGAATCTTCATTATATTTATCATCATTTTTCTGAATCCAGTCATATAAGACCATTTTGTAGAAGATGGGAATAGAGATGTTTAAGTCTCATTCAATAATTCTCGAGTTAGGATCACTGTCAAACAACTCCAGCACCAATATCTGGACCAACACTTGTCATCTAGTGACTAAAATGGAATGGGAATGAATTTGTAATCTCAACTGCAATACTTCTCATCAGTCTAATATTGCAGAATCTTGGAATGTCCATGTCATATGACTAGAAAAATTGACTATTTGACTGACTTTGAGAATCATAGCAGCGGTAAGATCAAGTACTCTAGAGGCGCACATGGGAAGATCATAAAATAAGGAAATCTTAATTTTGACGTACTTCTTATACTCAAGAATGTGATTTTAGTTGAAGGACAACTTAATCATCAAAAGTCAACTTTGTGATGATAATCTATTCGTTAGATTTAATCGATAATTATGCGAAGTACTGGATAAGTCAAACACATGCAACCTAACTAGGATAAGAATGACTGAGAACAGTTATCAAGTAAGTGGGAAAGTGGTTTATAAGGTTTCTCAAACTACTGAATCTGAATTCTGGAACCAAAGGCTTAGGTATCTGCATTACAAGATAATTGACAAATTAGGCAATTTTAATGTTGTAAAAGGTATTCCTAATCTGGTGATCAAGATATCATCTGTGTGTGGTACATGTGAAAAAGGTAAGCAAACTAGAGGCCGATGGTCCAACACTCCAGTACCTCTCGTTATCTAGAACTCTTACATATGGATCTCGTAGGTTTAGTCGAGGTAGAAAGTATTAGTGGTAAGGAATACTCATTTGTTATAGTTGATCATTATTAGAATTTTACTTGGATTGAATTCCTTCATGAAAACTTGGATACTTTTGAGTCCTTTAGAAAATTGTCAAAACGTATTAACATTCAATATGGGATAACTATTGATGGAATTAGATCTGATCATGGCACGGAGTTTGAAAATCCCTCGTTCTAAATTTTTTGTGACAAATATGGTATTGCTCATGAGTTTTCATCTTCTATTACACCTCAACCGAATATTATAGACAAACAAAAGAATCAATCTCTTCAATGAATGACCTGAATTATATTAATTTGAAAGAAACTTTCAAAAAACTTTGGGTTGAGGCTACCACCTTTTACATATCAAATAGAGTGTTGTACTCCTATAACACTTTATGATATTATAATAAGGAAGAAACCTAATCTATAATATTTTATGTGTTGGGTGTGCATGTTATATTTTAAACGACAGGTAATACATAGAAGAATATGAATAAAAAGGTGACACATATTTTTTTCTAAGATATTTAGTCAATTGTCATACATATAATGTGTTTGATCATAGGACATACACCATGATTGAGTTTGTGAATGTTAAGTCTAATGATTTTTCTAACATTAAAGGTAATTCTTAAGAGGACAAGGTACTAGATTATACGGAGTCCTCAAAATGTGGATCTAATCCATGTGTCAAGTGACTTTGCAAGCACAACTCTAGTAACAATTGCAGATGTTCCAGCACGAGCAACAACACTTGAACAAACATCACCGTCTTCGACTTATCCTATTTTAGAAAAATTCAATTATGTATATGATGAGGATGATAGAACTATTATAGTTCTCTTTGATCATTATTTCAGAGCTATTCCCTCGACCATTCTTAAAATCACACTAGCCATAGGGTATTGGCGCCTTGAACCAGAGAAGAACGCACAGGAAGCAAATAGATTTTTAATTAATTAAATGATGGAGGAACTTGATTAGTTTACAAAGAAGGATATTTAGTACTTGGTTACTCGACCTAGTTCTGGTAATGTTATTGGAACTATATGGACTTTTAAAAATAAAATTGATGAGTTTGGGGACATAGTACGTAACAAGGCAAGCTTGGTTGCTCAAGACTTTAGACTGGTTGAGGGAATTAATTTTGATGAGACCTTCGCACTTGTAGTAAGAATTGATTTAATCAGTTTGTTGCTTTTTATTGTTTGTTATTTCTGGATTAAACTTTACAAAATAGATATAAAAAGTTCCTTTTTAAATGGTATTTTAAATGAATAAACCTATGTTGAACAACTTAAAGGTTTCTAATATCCATACAAACCTCATTTTGTTTACAAACTTTAAAAGGCCCTTCATGGTCTCAAACAAGCCTGGAGATCTTGGTATCAAATGTTGACTCAATAGTTACTTCAAATGAATTTCAAACATGGTGAAGTTGATAAACTCTCTTTATAATAAATAACAAGCATGTTATGTTTATTGCTCAAATTTATGTAGATGATATTGTGTTTGGCTTTAATAGATGACTTTGTGAATAGCACGGCTAACACTTTTGAGATGAGTATGGAGGGTTAAATAACTACCCTTCTTTATAAGTTTGCATGTTAAATAACTAGTTGAAGTTATTTCTGTGTCTCAGTCTAAATATGCTTGAAACCTAATTAAAAGATTCGGACTAGATAGTACTAAACACGTAGAAACACATATGGGGTCAATTAAGAAATTATCTAGGGATGATATTATTAAGGGTGTTGATCACATGCTTTGTAAGAGTATGAGAAGAAGTCTATTGTACTTCAATGATAGTTGACAAGATATCATGTATAATAGTGTTTTTTATGTTCTCGTTATCAGGAAAATCTAAAGGTAACTTAAATAAAGGACTTAAAATGCGTCATTAGATATGTGTATAGTACATGTGGTTTCGAAATTCGGTAAACTAATGATGTAAACAAAAATCTTGTAGAGACACAATACAAAAAAACAGGCGAATGCTGATGGGCCAAAAAACCACCATCATATACTGACGACTGCTGACGGACTGAATTTGCTGACGGCAATGCCCGTCAACAATAATAAAAAAAAAAGAAAAAAACACAATACTGAGGGGCAACAGATCGTCACCAATATTAAAAAAAAATAATACTGACAAGCAAAAAGTCATCAACAATTTGCTAACGACCAATACATGTCAGTAATATATATATATATATATATAAATTTATAATATTAGATATAATACATTTTAAAATAATATTATATATTTATAATGTAATTAGTTATTAATATAATAAAATATATAATTATATTTATCACTTATAATTATAATATAAACATAGTTAATTAATTACAAACTTAATTAAATTATAATATACATTTATAAATATATTATAATTTTATATTTATAATATATATATATATATATATATATATATATATATATATATATATATATATATATATAAAACATCATTATTCATAAATATAATCAGCATTTATAAATATAATATAATATTATTATATATTTTTATATTTATAAATAATATTATATATTTATAATAATTAAATATCATTATTTATATGTAATATATAATTATATATATATATATATATATATATATATATATATATAATACTTATAATTAATCATATATATTTCGAAATAATAAATAAATATATTTATTTATAAATAATTATATTTATAATTAATAATATATATTTATAATTATTTATAAATAATTATATTTAATATATATAATATATTTATAATAATAATATGTGTTTATAATATTATTATTCATAAATATAATCTACATTTATAAATATAATAATATTAATTTTAAATATAATTTATAACTTAATTTACATACCTAATATATATTAAAAATATATAAACTCTTACATGTTATTGACTTGGCCAGACGATAACACTCTTCTTCTATTTACAAGAGGATAGGGGTTCGAATCCCACCTATGGCATGTGTGGGATTAAAATTGACGCGGGCTGGGTTGGGTTGTGGGTCGGGCTGGGCTAGTCTGCCCAATTATTTTTATAATATTTCGAGGCCAGACCCGTCAGTAATTGCTGACACGTCAGTGCCGTCAGCTTTTTTAAAATATTATAAAAAAATACTGACGGGCCGGATTGCTGATGGGCCCAATCACTACAAAAAAATTCGGCATTACTGGAGGAATTCCTGGCGGCCAAAAAGCCACCAGGAATGCTGACAGGTATGCTGACAGAATAATATGCTGGCGGTCATGGCCGCCAGTATTTGACCCCGTCAGCATGCCCTCAGAAATTAGGCGGGAATTTATCCTTCGTAACTATACTGACGGGAATGCCCGTCAGGATATATTTTTTATTTAAAAAAAAATAAAAAAGAATATGCTGACGGCCATGGCCGTCAGCGTGAAATTTTTAATTAAAAAAATAAAAAATTATACGCTGGCGGGCAAGCCGTCAGCGTTTAAGTATAGTCCTGACGGGCATGGCCGTCAGGATTGTAACCCTGAAAATCGGGCCTTCTCCTTCCCCGCCTCATTCTGTCATAACGCAGCAGTAAAAAAAAAAAAACTCGCCACGCCTCCTTCGCCGCCCGTCGCCGCCAATCGCCTGCCTTCCCGTCCCCGTCGCCGACAAGGAGGAGCTGCTGCCGTCACCGTACAGCCACCAGCTATCGATGCCCCCCCTGTTCGTCAACCCCCTGCCCCCCGTCGCTGAGCCATCGCTGCCGCCCCCCGTCCCGTCGCCTCGCAGCCAACAAGCCCAAACGCCAGCAAGAAGCCTCGCCGCGCCGCCTCCCCTTCCCCTCGCCTTGCCTCCGCGCCGCCTCCCCGTCCACCGAGCGTCGCCGTCGTCGCCAAGAAGCCCAGCCGTCGTCGCCGCCAAGAAGCCCAGCCATCGTCGCCGCCAAGAAGCCCAGCCTTCGTCGCCGCTGCTCAAAGGTAAGCTATTTATTTCAATTTTAATTTTATATTTTGTATATTTTTTTGTATTTTTGTATTTGTTTGTATATTTTCTTATATAATTGTTGTTTATTAATCATTATATAATTAGTTGTAAAGGTTAGGGTTTAGTGTTTGTTTAGGGATTAGGGTTGAAAGTTGGGCTAATTAGAAATTAATTAAAAGATTAGGGCTAAAGTATGAGTTTAATCTAGGTTTAATTTGAAATTAGGGTTTCATTTAATGTATAAATTAAAAAAAAAATTGTATACATATTGTTCATGCATGGGAGGCCGTGGTGATCGGCCGGGATTTTAAAAAAAAATTGTATATATATTGTTCATGCATGGGAGGCCGTGGTGATCGGCCGGGGTTTAATTTTATTTATATATATTATTGTCATTGGTGTTGTTGGTTTTATACCGTCGGATGTTGACGTGAGTTACAGCGCCGGCCAGGAGGTGTTGTCCCTCCAATAGCGGGTTTTCAAAGTTTTTTCTAAAAACGTGATAGGGTGTCACATGGTTTTATTTATGTTTTCAAAATATTTTTCAAAATGTGACGGTGGTCATTGCTTATTTGGAACCTTGACAAAGTGACGCGATTCATATAGATCACTTGTTTGAGAATTAATATCAAATAGAAAAATTTGAAACTAAGTTTTGAATTATTTTAATATTCCTTAGACCCGTTTGAGATTTAGTATCAAATATAGAGTTTGATATTAAATCTCGAATTGTCCCATTTTTGGACAGTTTGAGAATATGACTTGTAGTATGGTTATCTTATGTGTATGATTTTTTTTAGTTTTGAAATTTCGGTTTCTGCATCTCTCTAATTGTTCTCGGGTGCACTGAAATATACGTGCACTACGAGAACTGAAGGGAGATGCTGCCGAATTTTAGAATCTAAGAAAAATGCATATTTTAAGATAATACATACTACTAAACGTCAGCTTCTTGAATGGGATAGAAGCCTTACCAATTACAATTCGAATTACTCATTCTTCTCGTATTGCTGCCAAAATTTTGCCAATTTTTTAATTCTTAAAAATCTTAGGATGGCTGATGATCGTAGTTGGATGTACAAATGAAATATTTTCGGATTTCTAAATCCGACGTTCGTGGCCGGTGTAGATAGTTTCGTACAATTTGTACTCACGCATGATTCTGCAGAGAGGGACGGTGATAAACTAAAATGCCCTTTCCCACGAACTAAGTGTAGGAACTCTAGTTAWAGGTTTATCGATGAGATAAWATATCACATCGGTACCAAAGGGTTCATTGATMATTATTACATTTGGACTCATCACGGGGAAACAGATCACGTCTCATCGCTGCTGATATTGAAGTCGGGGGATCATCATCAAATGCGTACTTTAATATGGTGCAAGATTTTTTCGGTCCCAATTTTGATATGAATGACATTGAGTTGGATGAATAACCTAATCTCGAGGCGAAGAAATTTTTCTATATTCTGAAAGCTGCAAAAAAACCTCTGTATCCCGGCTTCGAGAAACACAATCGGTTGTCTTTAGTTGCCCATCTTATGAATTTAAAATCGAAGCTTGGAATTTCTCAGAAATGTTTTGATCAATTTATTGATTCAATCAAAGAGATCATGCCAGAAGACAACAATGTTGCAGATAGTTTCTACGAAAGTAAGAAGTTGGTGAGAGGTATAGGGTTACCGGTAGAGAAGATAGATTGCTGCGTTAAGAACTGCATGATTTATTGGAAGGATGATTTGAATCTGGATAAGTGCAAGTTTTGTGATCATCCACGGTTGAAACCCGCGAAGAAGGGACAAGCTAAACGGCACAAGTCCAACTTTGTTCCGTACAAGAGGATGTTTTACTTTCCTCTAACGGCCCGCCTGCAGAGGTTGTTCGCATGTAAAACAACGGCAAAGGATATGCGGTGGCATGCATAACATACGGTAGAGGATGGTGTCATACACCACCCGTCAGATTCTGAGGCTTGGAGGCACTTCGATCAAACTCATCCAGAGTTCGCAGCTGAAACTCGAAACGTAAGATTGGGTCTATGTACAGACGTATTTCAACCTTTTGGAAGTTTTGGAAAATAATACTCTTCATGGCCGGTGATTGTCACACCATACAATTTACCTCCCTTGATGTGCATTAAAGAGCAGTATATGTTTCTCAGCGTTCTCGTCCCAGGGCCACAAAACCCCAAAGATAAGTTAGACGTTTTTCTACAACCATTGATCGAGGAGCTCAAGCAGTTGTGGTACGATGGTTCTATCTCGTACGATGTATCTAAAATACAGAACTTTCAGATGCGAGCGGCCTTTATGTGGACCATCAGTGACTTTCCTGCATACTCGATGTTGTCTGGTTGGAGCACGTCCGGTCGAATGGCTTGTCCGTATTGCATGGAGCGTTCAGACGCTTTTACCCTGAAAAAGAGCATGAAACAATCATGGTTTGATAACCATCGTAAATTTCTAGAATGTGATCATCGACTTCGTAAAGATAAAAATTTTTTTAGGAAAAATAGAAAGGTTGAAGCGCTGCCGCCGCACGTGCGTTCTGGAACAGAGATTTTTGGCCGAAATTGAACGGCTAGGACTTCTAAAGGTAACCGATGAAAATGCAGAACATGTGAACAGACTAATAGCGAAGAGTAGTGGTTGGAGAAAAAGAAGTATTTTTTGGGATTTGCCTTACTGGAGCACTAACTTGATTCGTCATAATCTAGACGTTATGCACATTAAGAAAAATGTTTTTGATAATGTGTTTAACACGGTGATGAATGTCAAAGGGAAGACAAAAGACACTGTAAAATCAAGAGATGAGTTAGCAGAATACTGTCACCATCCCGAGCTTCATGCAGATGCATCAGGAAAGTATCCCAAAGCGTCGTACACGCTCGATAAGCCGTCGAAAGTTGCATTGTGTGAATGGATAAAGGCTCTCAAATTTCCTGACGGGTACGCATCAGATCTAGGCCGCTGTGTTGATATGAAAGGGTTAAGATTGTACGGGATGAAAACCCATGACTGTCACGTGTTTATGCAGCGGTTGATCCCAATTGCATTTCGAGAACTGCTTCCTCATCCAGTGTAGAAGGCACTAACAGAGTTAAGTTTTTTTTTTTTCAGAGATCTGAGTGCTAGAGTCATTGGAACTGCTGATATGAGTCGTTTAGAGCGTGACATTCCCCTAATACTCTGTCAACTTGAGATGATATTTCCACTTAGTTTCTTCGATTCAATGGAACATTTGCCCGTCCACTAACCATACGAAGCGAGAATTGCTGGTCCAGTGCAATACAGGTGGATGTATCCTTTCGAGAGGTATCTTCGCAAGTTGAAAACAATGTAAGGAATAAAGCGTGTGTAGAAGGATCGATAGCAAACGCATATCTAGTTGAGGAGGCATCGAATTTTTTTTTTCGTACTATTTCGATGATAATATCTCCACAAAAAGAACAAACTTAAATCGTAATGAAGAAGTTCAAAATGATGAAGACGACAATCCAAACGTTTTATCTGTTTTCAAAAATACTGATGAAGCTTTCTCGGGCGCAGGGAAGAGATTCTTGTCGGATGAAGAATTGGCCGAGGCCCAAAGATATGTGTTACTAAATTGTTGTGAACTCCAATAATTTATCAGGTTAGCTAATCAAATTCGTTGTAACCCTAATTATCGAAATCTACTAATTAGATATTATAACAATTCTTCATTTTAATATAAATGTGCAGTTTGTTCGAAGATGGTATTAAATGTCACCAACCGAACATTACAGATGAAGCACTGACTCAAAAAGTGTATGATGAATTTCCTGTTTTGTTTCAGAGCTACGTGAGTCTTAATTATCTGTAAAATTAAGTGGCAACCAAAATATATTATAACTTTGTAAACATAAAATTATTGTAGGCACAAGATCCTTTGAACAATGTAAATGACGATTATATGAGGTCAATTGCGTATGGTCCATCATGTGTTGTGAACACTTTCAACGGTTGTAAGATAAATGGATTTAGATTTCACACGCTCTCGTATGGGTCTAAGCGATCAACGTTGAGCACAAGAGTTTGTATAAGAGGAACAAATTATGGGCCGGATTACATGGATTATTATGGTCGTCTTCTAGAAGTAGTTCAATTGGAGTATCACGGGCTTCAAACTTCCAGAAGGACGCTCTTGTTCAAATGTGAGTGGTTTGATCCAACTCCAGCCGGAACGAAAATCCACCCTCAATATAAGCTCATTGACGTCAATCATAAACGTAAATTCAATCGATACGAGACATTTGTACTTGCATCCCAAGAGACTCAAGTGCACTATAGTTCGTATCCGAGTTTGAAGCGAGAAAAACTATATTAGTGGGCAACTTGTCAAATCAAAGCTCGATCGACGGTGGATTATATCGAGCCTCGCGTGCCTGAACAACAGTCATTCCAAGAAGATGTTGCAGAAACATTTCCTGCAATACAATTAGAGGATGTTGACTTCCAATTAAACAACCCTCTAAACCACGAACACGACGAGTTGGTCAATGATGATTCAGAAGAGTCAGAAAGCGATGAACTACATTTAATTGAAGAAGACGAAGGAAGCTACGAAAATGAGTCTGAAAGTTAGGGATGAGGTTTGAAAATTTTATGAGTGTTATAGATAATTTGAAAAAATTATAACGATACACACACACACACGCACACACACACAACACACACACACACACACACACACACACACACACACATATATATATATATATATATATATATATATATATATATATATATAATTATGTAATTATGTAAAAAACAAACTTCATAATAAAACTATGTTGTATGATAGATGCCTGGTAGAGGTCCTCATCATCGTCGGATTTCTCTCGGCTCATCGTCCTCGGGACACCATGAGGATGATGCCACCGACATGGACCTCGATGATACTGTTCCACCTACCCCATCTGATGAGGCGGGGACGAGCACGCCTGGTACAGAGTTTAGGACTTCCGGGATCGAGGTATATGTGCTCGGAAATAGGTAAGTAACATTTTAATCAATTTTGTTATGTGTTCAATATATAATTTAATTATTTGACATATATTGAAATAAACTTATTAATTTTTAGGTTACGAAGTCCGTCGAAGGACTTATCGACCTATCTCAGGACTATACACAAGGCTCGTATCCACCCAGCAGGGTGGAAATACAAGCACATCCCGGACAGCCATCGTCAGACGTGGTGGCCTCATTTTAGGGTAATTTTGAAGTATTTTTTTTATTTATGTTAAGTACATTGCTTAATTATTTTGTCTAATTGTATTTATTTTGTAGGGATTGGTGTGGTGGGACACTCGTATGTACGACGAGAATGCCATCAGGACGACATTCTATATATCGATGCGGGAGTCTTATAAGAGTCGTATTTACAAATGGAGGAAGGTGTATCGAATGAATGGGATGATACCTGCTGTTGTAGGGGAGACGAATTGGAACAAGTGGATGTCGGAGTTTCAGCGGCCTGAGGAGGTGGAGAAATCTGAGAAGTCCAGGCGGAACAGGATGAGCGAGCCTGGCGGCCCTTCGACTGGTATAGCGAAGCATCGAGGCGGGTCCATGCCGGATAATCGACAGGCGGCCGAGATTGTAAGTCGATGATAATATTTTAAGTAATTAATTATATTATTGAACATGTATAATTTTATGTTTTATTTAATTCATTATATTAAATATTGTAAATGTAACTTTAAATACAGGTTGCACAGACGGGTTCGCAACCCAGTAACTACGAGCTTCTACTGAGGTATCATCGAAATCCCGACGGCACATTTACGGATCCCAAAGCCCAGAGGATAGCTGTAAGTTTTATATGTTATATATAACCGATTTATTATAAAATATGATAAAAGTTGTTTGGTAATAATAGCTGAAAATTTTGATATCAGGAGGATTATGAGAGGGCTTTGGAGGAGAGGCGTGCTGCGTCGTCTGATGATAGCAGCCCTCAGGTAGACCAGAACGAGGTCTACCTACAGGTTGTCGGGAATAGGAAGGGTCGARGCTATGGCCTTGGATGCTTTGGGAAGACTAAGAAGGGCTGCAGTACTTCTTCCACCTCCACCGCCGATGTTCATAGGCTCCAGACTCAGGTGCAGTCCCAGCAGGAGCAGCTTGAGCAGCTTCAGCGGATCCACGAGGAGCAGGTGCTGGAGATTCAGCGGATCCGTGAGGAGCAGGAGCGTTCCCAGTTGAGGCTCCAACAACTGATTGAAGAAGCTGTTGCTCGGGCCATGGGTCGTCGGCCTCCCCATAGTCCAGATGGTGGAGATTTAGATGGATAGTTCAGGATATTTTATACATTCCATTGATGAAATGATTTTTAGTTATTGAATGATTTGTTTTGATTTTTTTATTAGTGGAATATTTATTTTGGATTATCTAAAATATTATTTGATTATTATTTTTAATTTAATTATTAATTAATATATTAGAAATTTTATTAATAGATTTTTTAAAGAAAATTACAGAAAATTTTTGACAGGACTAAAGCCGCCAGGAATGCTGGCGGCCAACCCGCCAGTAATGCTGACGGCTTAGCCGCCAGGAAAGCATCAGATATTCTGGCGGGGACAACCCGACAGGAATACTGGCGGGAATTTTCTGGCGGAAGAAGCCGTCAAGGAAACCGCCAGCATTCGTAGCGGATTTTTTCCGATTTCTATGGATGAATCACATGATTTAAGACTATCGTCTTCATAGTGATGTCTTAATTGTTCTTCACGACAACTCGAGTGCGATTTCTTTTAAAGTGCGAAAAAGATATTAAAAATGAGAAAAAATACCGGGGGGCCTAGTCCCCTACATGACCAAATGACATCAAATAAAATAAGTTTGGGGGGTCGAATCCCCTACACGACCAATCACACATTAAATAATTCTTCATTTGACTTTATTTTGGATGCTCGAGAGCATTTCTTGATGATGGTATTGGTGGCTCGTAAGGAGTAGAGGATAAATTTGGTGGGCTTTGGCTCTTCCTCAGAATCGGGATCATATCGCAAGAGGGTAACTCCAACAAATTTCACCGAGTCGGAAAAGGTGCTAACTTCAACCCCATTAGCAAGAAGGGTTTGAAGGGTGGTGGGGGTGGGGGAGCCGCCGGAACGACAATGAGAGGACTAATATCAAAAACTGGGCTAGAGGAGATGAAGGGGTGATCGGTCAAGGTCGGGTTGAGTGAGCTAGGTTGGGTGGGCCGGACTGGACTGGGTAGAGCGGGCCTATTCGGGCTGGATTGGTTGGTCCGGATCGGGCTAGATTGGTTGGGCCAGGTCGATCGTGCTAGTTGGTCCAGGTTGGGTTGGGTTGAGGCGGGCTGGTCCAGTTTGGTTGGGGTTATAAGTTTAGAGGAGAGTGTGCTGAAAGGTTGTGGGTTACGAGGGAAAAGGGAGGGTGGGCTTGGGAGGTGTTGGCTAAAGGGTCTGAGTGCGATGGGGGATCATTGAGGGATAGGGCTACAGTTTGGGAATGAGAAGAGGTGGGCTGAGATTGAAGCGAGGTAAAGTTGGGGTGGGCCTGAGGGTGGGAATTAAAAGATGAGGGTTGGGAACAAGATTGGGCCTGGGGAGAATAGGTTGAAGAAACTGAAGGTGGGGAACAAAGTTAAAAGGCTGGAGGCAGGTTTGGGCTAGGGAATTAGCGGGCTCGGAAGAGATATAATCCACAGAAGGAGGAGGTGGTTCGGGATCGGGCTGAACAGTGGAAGAAAGGGCAGACTGCTTATACTGAGCAGTTTTTGAAGCAGAGTTTGTGACGACGAAACTCTTGAGAATTTCCTTTTTATCGAATGAGTTTGGCCTTAATTCCGCGTTCTTCACATTGCATTGGGCTTCGACGTGGCCAAGGTGACGACAATGAGATGAATAAGATATAATTTTCCCAAATTCTACATCAAGCTCAATACGGGTGTCGTCACAACGAATAAGAATTTTCCAAGGGAGAGGATTAACCAAATTTAAGCCAATGCAAACCCGAGAAAAATCACCCGAGTTTTATTGAGAGTCAACCCGCCTGGTTTTAAAAAATCTCTGACCAAATTAGAAATTATTTTTAATGTTCTTAAATCGAGCCATTCAAGAGGTAAATTGGGGATCCGAATCCACACCGGGACAACCGGGGGTTCACTTTTGAAATCATAGTTTGGTAACCATTTGAAAATACACATCGAAAAACCATCGATTAACAATTCCCGCCTCATCCACAACTCCGAGAACATCTGTTCATCTTGGGCACTTATCACAACATGTCTAGAATTTATGCACGTCAGTTTGCACCCCGTGTACCCATTTTGGCAAGGTTCGAGCGAATTACCTTATTATTAGGTTTGCCGAACAAAAATCTACCAACAATGGCATGTTTGAAATCAACCGAAGCTTGTAAACATTCTGGTAAAGGGAAAATAGCTTCCGGGATTTGAAGGGACCTGTCGACTAAACCAAGGGCAGGAGCTAATCTTCAGTGGCTAGTAGAAATAGCTTCCACATAGGATTTCGTGGGGACGGGGACCATCGGGGCTGTCGAGGCTGACAGGTCGGGGACCGGGCCTTGAGTACTTGGAGAGATCTATTCATGAGCACTTACAGGTGGCTGTTCTTGAGTTGTAGGTGGTGTAGCAACCACGGTGGCCAGTGTCAGAGCAGCCCATTTTCCGACCACCTTTGCAGCGGCGACGATAGTATTTTTCAGACGGCTGGTGTAAGATTTGTCATTTTCACCCTTTTCAATCTCAGCCCCCTGTCTGCCTTGTAATTTTATGTCAAGCTTTTCGCTAGCAGCCCCATGTTTTTCTTGTAATATTCTATCAATTTTCTCAATTTCAACCCCTATTTTTCTGATAATTTTCGGTCGGCCTTTTCGTCAAGCACCTACTGGGCATTTTTCTGTGGATTTTTGACCGAATCTTTGTACACAACCCCATTTTCCTCTGCCATTGTTATGTCAGACATTTTAGCGAGCACTTGGTGGGCATTTGAGGTCTCAGTCTGCTTTTCAATGGGGAAATTTTGTACTTTGCCCTTCCCGTCATCCTACATGTCTTCAATACCTACAATGGCGATGGGGGAAGGCATCTCCTTTTCCACACCATCGTCCAACCCATCCACAACATGTTTATAAAGATTTGGTTTAGCCAAAATACCTGAGTCTTACGAGGCTAAATGTTCTTCATAATGATTCAGAGTCTTCTAGTTTGTTTTCTTATTTTTCCCATTCCTCGCCATGTTATCCTCGTTATTGTTGATTTTCGCCCATTTGTGTATCTTGAGTGTTGTCGGTTACTCTTCACTAAGTATATGTTGCTTTTTTCTTATTCCTCCTCTCAAGAATCAAGTTTCAATAAATCATGGTCAACACTCTTACACAAAACACATAATATTTGACAACACTTCATCAGAGACTTTATTGAGAAGAATGTTATTAGTTATTGAGAACATTAGAATAGAAATCTAAGTTTCCTAACATATTCACCAAAGCATTAGATTTTGAGGGAGGCTTTCGGCTATGGAAATCTCTATGATTATATGTGATTCTCTAAAATATCACTGGAAATGATGTTGCACCATTAAAAAGTTTGTTGAAGCATACTTTGTACAAAATGCCTTTTTTATTTTTATTTATTACATATACATGTTTTCATTGTTCTTAGCTACATGAGTTTATCTTTTCCAAAGTGTGATGTCAAATGGGTTTAGATGTTTTTAAAAAGATTGTTAGTTTTCTTTGCTAGAAACCTGCATTTCTCCCGATATTAGCGCAAAATAAATATCTTGTATTATGCAGGTGGTCCTAAGCCATTCTAATAGGGATTTAAAAATGTTAACTCAAATTAATGATCAGTGCGATCTAATGGTATACTTTTCTTTTTGCTAATCCGAAAGTGGAGGTACTTTGACTCTCATACATAAAACTCAAAATTCACATATACAACTTAAAATTTAGGTTAAGAATTTTTAATTTATTGATTTTGTCAATGCATGTCATCCTAGATGTCATCAAATTCGAGACAACATCTTGTTGCAGATGCGGAACTGTATTCTGTGTGTGTATATTATTATTTAGGTCCTCATTATTTTAAATATAAATTTAGGACATGCATGTTTGGTGATTACTTTATAATTTGAATGTATATGTACAATGTGCTTTCTAAATACTGTTAGTTTTATACATTTTACTTGGTCTGATTTTGGATTTCTTATCCCGTGGTGTTATACTTGTTGTGGTTGTTTGGGAAAGATTGAGATATTTCTCATGATTATTATGTTAATAATCTTGTCGTAAATACACTCAATATGATTGATGTTTATTTCATACCTTAGTATGCTTCTTACCTTAGTCTGTCTTAGTTATATGTTTAGTTTTCTTCGGTTCTATTTACAGTAGTTTTGTTTTTATTTTTGGCAATGGGGTTAGTGGGACTCTTGAGTTTCTTTCTCTTTATTTACTAGTTTAACACCCGCATATTATGCGTGATTTGAAAAAAAAGTAACACTCATTAAAAAGACTAAAAGAATAATACCGAAAATGCTCCACACAAATCTTAACATCATTTTTCTATTTACACAAATATTATTCTTCACAATAAATAATTTTACATATAAATCGGAGCATTATTTGTTCTAATTACATTAAGATTATTTTTGCAATAAATAATTGTTAATTGTTTTTACGCGGGGGTCACAAAATTAGTTGTAAGACATGTAAAATACCTTATACTTGAAAGAAATTCGCAGACAATTGAGTTTTCAAAAATGTAAAACATACAACACCCGCGTGTCATATGTAAATATACAATATAAAAAATTAAAATCTCTAAGGCACCAATAATTTTATTCAAAAACGTCGTATATCTTACTTTTATTATATGTAATATTAATTTATTATTATTTTTTGTTTTCTTTTTTCCTTTTTTTTTATGTGTAAGACATTAATTTGTTCATATAGATATATAATGTATTTATCAATGCATTTTATTGGAATTAGATAAGGAGATTTATAATTATTTAATATTTATTTTTTCAGGTGTAATAATTTGTTATTATTAGTTTTTCCTTTTTTTTTTGTGGTTTCTCTGTTTCTGTTATTTAGCGTAATAATAGTTTTTCATATAAATTTTTAATGTTATCCTCAATGCATTATATTAGGATTAGATATCCAAATTTAAGTTTATATATTTTATATTTATTTCCCTTTTGTAATAATTTTATATAAATCATATTTTTCTTAAATAGAATATTTGAAACTCGAAAAATAAATTTATTTCAAATTTATTATAAATAAAAATTAATTCAAATTATAGAGGTTTTTTCCAATGAAATATGACTTATTATTCTTTTATATTATTATTATAAAAATAAGATATTGAATTAGGCAAAATGATCAAGAAAATATTGAATTAGGTAACACATAGTAAAATGAAAATATTAAATTAGAAAAAATATTAAATTAGGTAAAAACATATAAAAGCAAATTATTAAATTATGTAAATATTAAGTTCGGTGAGACCAAAACATCGTGATTTTTTCCAAAACTAACAAAGAATAGAAGCAGACATATAGGATATGATGATTTTACGTTAATATATAAGAAATATTTGTCCAATTTCTCTTATTTTTCTCCCCACTCATCATTATGTTTTTTTTTACTAACTGTCTAATCAAGTTTTGGTTTAAATATGAAGAAACTTGCGTCAGGCCTTACGTAAATATTTAGAAGTCCAAAGAAGACTCTAATATCCACTCCATATCCTTTGGCGAGCATGAAGTCCACTACCTACCGACGCTTATTTTTCCATCAACAATCGAATCCGCGGGAAAATTATTTTTTTTGTCCATTATATTGTCCACTTTTCAATTTAGGATCAAGATAATGTCCACTATCAAAACACATACACGAAGTTGGCAAAATCATCAAAAAATGTACAAAATTATCTCGATCGGGTTTTTTTGCCGACGTGGCATGATTCAATAATTTCTTATCATTTTTTTTTATTTTTAAACATTAATTGAACAAAAAAACCTGAGAAATAAATCAATTTTGGTCCATTATATTGGCCACATTTCAAAAAACATACGTGACATTGACCATCATCAAATCACATCTGCTAACTTGGTCAATTCATCAAAAATGGTCCAAAAATATTTTTAATATTTTTTAAATAAAAAATATATATTTAATATATATTAGATATGTAAATTAATTTCTAAATTATATTTATGAATAATAATATTATAAATACACAATATTATAATAAATATTATAAATATATATATATATATATATATATATATATATATTATAAATATAATTATTCATAAATAATTATAAATACATATTATTCAGAAAATATATTATTAATTATAAATTCATAATATTATAATAAACATT
>BMAC01000199.1:569630-587078 GCA_014905375.1 Phtheirospermum japonicum
TATATATATATATTATAAATATAATTATTTATAAATAATTATAAATACATAGTATTCAAAAAATATATTATTAATTATAAATACATAATATTATAATAAATATTATATATATATATATATATATATATATATATTATAAATATAATTATTAATAAATAATTATAATTACATATTATTCAAAAAATATATTATTAATTATAAATACATAATATTATAATAAATATTATATATATATATATTATAAATATAATTATTCATAAATAATTATAAATACATATTTAATATATATTAGATATGTAAATTAATTTATAAATTATATTTATAAATAATTATATTATACTATAAATGTAGATTATATTTATGAATAATGATATTATTAATGCATAATATTATAATAAATATTATATATATAATTTATATTTTTATATTTATTTCTAATTTTTATTAATTAATATCTTACTAATAAGAATTATATATTTGTAACAATTATATATCATTATTTGTACATAATATATATTTATAATTAATAATATATTTTTTTAATAATATGTATTTATAATTATTTATGAATAATTATATATATAATATTTATTATAATATTATGTATTTATAATATCATTATTCATAATTATAATCTACATTTATAATATAATATAATATAATTATTTATAAATTTATTTACATATCTAATATATATTAAATATATATATTTTTTTATTTAAAAAATATAAAAAATATTTTTGGGCCATTTTTGATGAATTGACCAACTTAGCAGATGTGATTTGATGATGGTCAATGTCGCGTACGTTTTTTGGAATGTGGTCAATATAATGGACCAAAATTGATTTCTTTCTCAGGTGTTTTTGTTCAATTAATGTTTAAAAATAAAGAAAAATAATAAGAAATTATTGAGTCACGCCACGTCAGCAAAAAAGCCCGATCGGGATAATTTTGTACCTCTTTTGATGATTTTGCCAACTTCGTGTATGTGTTTTGATAGTGGACAATATCTTGGTCCTAAATTGGAAAGTGGACAATATAATCGACCAAAAAAGTAATTTTCCCACCGAATCGCCATCTTCCTCTCTTTCGGAGTATGTTCCTCTTAACATACTAGCAAAGTATGCCTCGTCACCACCACTCACATCTCATGTTGATGTTGTTGCATCAATATATGTTCCTTCTAAAGAACCTGAGTATATCCCCTTCGATTCTCTCGCCTCCACGATTAATTAAATGACATTTGGTGCCATGGATATAGTTTCGATTCCTGTCTCTAAAGAACCTCTTGCGATAAGTATCACGGTGATAGGGGTAATGAATTTAACATGAAAAACCCTCTTGATTTAGGGTTTATTAACAAGGTTAATGTCACATTGGGGAATTGTTCTCTCAAACGGTCTCACCGTCTTCGAAGTATTGATCCTTGGACTCTTGAAGATGTTATGCCAAAAATCAAGTTTAGTAATTGAAGAATACAAGTGTTGAATGTGGGGGAAGATTTTGTGAAAGATGGACTGATTAACTAGGTGATAGCGACGATGAGGATTATGTCCCTTCCAGTGGAGATCTCGATGGTGATGCTGAGATACCGGTGAAGCCCTTTTTCCAAACATGTTGGTGAACTTGTTGTGATTACCATTACCTTATCCTCAATTATGCTAAAACTGAAACAAGTACCTTTACCACCTGCCTCTCCTCGTGTTGGTTCAACAACAGTATCATCGCCAGCTTCTAGTCCATCATCTACGTGCAGGTCAGAGTCTAAAAGTTGTAATGATGAAGATTTTGAATCTAATATCCTATTGATGATGTGAGCCCATGGAATCTGTCTGCTGATCACAGTGATGCTGATGATGGGGATGTTGATGGTGTTTCAGCCCCCACATAAAACTCTATTAGCAATATTGAGCTAAGTTTTTCTCTTTTATACCATTAATATTCTCAGTCTGGTTCTGATCAATTTGATGCCTCAAGGCATCAAAATATTATTGATGAGAGGCGGGTGGAATATGCTTTGTATGAGACTGAGAAAATGGATAAATATTTTAGGTGAGGAGTGTTGGTATAGATTATAACCATCGCCATGCCCTGTTTGAGGGATGTTCTGCTTAATTTCCTATGCTAATAAGCTCTTATTTGTTTCAAATATGTTGTCTTGTAGTCATGGGCGAGTGTAGGGAAAATTTCATTTTTGGTACAATATGTTGGACACTTTCCAGAAAAGATACGTGATGTTGATCATCATCAAACAACGTCCATTAAGTTGGCCAATTCATCAAAAAGGGTACAAAAAATGCCCGATCGGGCTTTTTTGCTGACGTGGCGTTATTCAGTATTTTCTTATTATTTTTTCTTTAATTTTAAATATTAAATTGAAAAAAAAATGGTAAAATTTTCATTTATGGTACATTATGTTGGCCATATTTCAGAAAAGGTACGTTACATTGGCCAATTCATCAAAAAATGTCCAAAAAAGCTTTGATTGGATTTTTTTTTTTCTAAAGTGGTATAATTCTATATTTTCTTGTCAATTTTCTATAATTATACAAAATGAATTAAAGACAAAAATGTGTTTTCCTTAGTGGCACTAATCTCTATTATTCGACGGGTTTTGGCCTCTGATAATAGAGCTTCTTCATCTCATCCATGATGTTTGTGTGATTTGGCTTGGTGTATTTCCGTGATCTGTAATTTTTGCAAACATTTCTTTTCGTACGTAGTTTCAACCAAGTCTGCTGGGTTAATGAAATTTGATGTGCTTTTGAATACACATCATTGACTGTTCTTGTAATGCGCATTTCTTTTGATCAAACCAACCTCGAATACTCATCTCTTGGTACCTCGGTTCGATGTTCCAGTGTGTACCTTCACTGGCTAATTGCAAAGGCTCCTGTCCTTTTACTGACGATTTGGGGGGTCATGTCCTTAATTATCCATCAGGTCGGTCAGAGATGTTCACCCCTAATCCAATCGGGGCTATAAATTTTACTGACAAAAAGCCAGGTCTTTCAGGGCATCTGCCCTGAGCCAATCAGGGCTAAAGTTTTGCTGACAATCAAGTTAGGAATTCGGGTACATCCGCCTTTAGCCAATCAGGTCTAGATTATACTGACAATCGGGTCAGGTTTTTGGGGTGTCCGCCCTTAGCCAATCAGGGTTAGATTTTTCACTGACAATCAGGTCAGGTTTTTGCGCCTTAGCCAATCAGGGCTAGATTATATTGATAATCAGGTCAAGATTTTGGGCATCCACCATTAGCCAATCAAGGCTAGTTTTTTCACTGACAATCAATTCAAGTTTGGGATATCCATCCCATAGCCAATCAGGGCTAAAGTTTTTACCGACAATCAGGTTAGGTTTGCGATATCCATCCCATAGCCAATCAGGGCTAAAATCTTTACTAACAATCAAGTCAGGTCAAACAAATATCATGGATAATTTTCAAGAATAGAAATTTATAATCTTAAGCATTTATATTACATATAATATTTTTTCAAGTTGGTTACATTCCATGCTCGTGGTACTATAACTCCGTCCGTCTGCTCCAATTCATAAGCTTCTCCTGCAAGAACTTTTGTGACCCTATATGGTCCTTGCCAAGTGGCATCTAGCTTCCCATTAGTTCTCCCCAAGTCATCTCTTCACAAGACCAGGTCTCCTATCTTTAAATGTCTCTTTACTACTGACTTATTATAGGCCGCCTTGATTCGTCCCCTCATGTGCCCCATCCTTATTGCAGCCCGCTCCCTTTTTTCCTCAACCAAATTCAGCGCATCATGTATTAGTAGCTCATTCTATTCTACATTGAAGCTCTGTATTAGGTGGGTTTCCATGCCTATTTCCACGGGATTACGGCATCCATGACATATACCAGGATAAACGGGGTTTCTCCAGTGCTTTCCTTGGGTTTGTTTTGATAAGCCTATAGAATCGAACTGAGCTCCTCTACCCATTGCCTCCTGATTTTTCTAGACGTGATTTAATCACCTGAACCAGAATGCGATTGGTTACTTCAACTTGGCCATTGGCCTAAGGGTGGAAGACAGATGTGAAATGTTGTTCTATCTTCATCTTAGTGCACCAGGCCCGAATTTGTGCTCCCATGAACTGCGTGCCATTATCTGAAACCAAGACCCTTGGGACACCAAACCGGCACACTACATTCTTCCATAAGAAACCCATTACTGCCTCCTCCGTAATTTTTGCTAAGGCTTCAGTTTCCACCCATTTACTAAAATAATCAATGGCCACGATCAAGAACTTCTTCTCGACTGGGCTGTGGGGAAAGGTCCAACCAGATCTATCCCCCACTATGAAAAGGGGCTGGGAGAGCTCATTGTCATGAGCTCTTATGCAGGCCAATGTACTAGGGGGGAGTTCTTCTGGCACTTGGCGCATCTCTTGATAAAGTCTTCTGCGTCTCTTCTAAACTTTGGCCAAAAATAGCCAGCTCTCGTGATTATTCTTGATAGGGTCCTAGCACTCATGTGGTTGCCGCAGCACCCCTCGTTGATTATTTGAGAATATAGGCGCCCTCCTTCAGGCTTAAGCATTGCAAAAGAGGTTGTCCAAACCCTCTACTGAACAGTTCTCCCTTTATTCAGAAAAATCGGGACAACCTGATTCTTACTTTCACTGCCTTCTTCCTATCGTTAGGTAGCTCTCCTTTTTCCAGATATATCATGATCATAGAGCGTCGGTCCTTTTCTTCCTCTAGCGCATATATCCCCTCTTCTCCAAATTCCCGATTCCCCATTAATAAGGTGATTACCATTTCTTGGCAATCCGTTGCTGAGTTGGCTACCTTAGCCATGTAATCTGCTCGACTGTTTTCCTCTATAGGAATTTAGTGGACGGTCAAGGCGTCCATGGTGTTGGCTAGTTCACGAAATTGAGCTAGATATTTTTGCAAGTGCTCTTCCCTCGTTTCAAATTCTCCCCTTATTTACCTGTACACAAGCTGTGAGTCCACCCGTGCACATATCCGCTCTGCCCCCAATTCCTTTTCCATTTGAACTCCTCTCAGCAGGGCCTCATACTCCGCTCCATTGTTAGATAAGGGATAGTTCATCCGCACCGCATATTCTGTGATCACACCTTCTGGGTCTATTAATAATATTCTTGCGCCACAACCCAGGTTGCCTACCGAGCCGTCTTTGTATATCGTCCAGTCTTTCTTCTCCTCAGGAGAGCTGGTCATCCCTTGCATAAAGTCAACCAATGCTTGGGATTTGATCGCTGTTCGCCTTTTGAAGTTGATATCGAACTCGCTGAGCTCAATTATTCATTTCACCAAGCGTCATGAGACATCTGGTTTACTCATGATTGCTTTCAGAGGCAGGTTGGTTCTGAACATTATTTTATGCGAAAGAAAATAGGGTCAGAGCTTGCGAGACGTCCCGAAAAGAGCTAGCATGGCTCATTCTATTTTCACATACCGGATCTCGGCGTCATGTAATACCTTGATCAAGTCATCCACCGGCTTTTGCACCCTATTCTCTTCTCTAATTAGGACCGTACTTACAGCTTACTTCCCTACAGATAAGTATAGAATCAAAGTCTCTCCCTGGACCGGATTTGTAAGTAATGACATGCCGACCAGATGTTCTTTCAACTTCTTAAATGCCTCTTGGCATTCCTCATCCCATTGAAATCGAGCCTTCTTTCGCAAGGTTCGAAAAAATGGTAAGCTCTTCTCCGTCGAGTGCGAGACAAACCTGCTCAGGGCCGCTATCCTCCCTGCCAGACACTGCATTTCTTTGACATTTCTTGGAGATTGCATGCCCATAATGTCTTTAACTTTCTCTGGGTTAGCCTCTATTCCCTTTTCCGTGATCATATACTCAAGGAACTTTGCAGCTCTCACCCCAAATGCGCATTTCTTGGGATTGAGCTTCATTTTGTATTTTCTCAAGGTATTGAAAGTTTTATTTAGGTCATCAATGTGCGAGGCTGCCTTTGCGCTTTTAACCAGCATGTCATCTACATACACTTCAATATTACGTCCGAGCTGGGTCATAAACATTTTATCTACTAGTCGCTGGTATGTGGCACATGCGTTCTTGAGCCCAAATGGAATGACCACATAGTAAAAAGTTCCTCTTGGGGTTATGAAACTAATTCGTTTCCAATCTTTCTCTGCTAGCCGGATCTGGTGGTATCCTTGTGAGGCGTCCATCATGCTGAGCAGTTCACAACCCGAGGTGGAATCTACCAACTGGTCTATTCTCGACAACTGATCCAAACTTTTGTGTTTCAAAATTAAAAACCAATTTAAACCATGCGCGTCTACGTTTAAAAATAAGTTAGTTCTCCCGCAAGAGAACGGGGTCACTCGTAGGTTGGCAAGTTAAACCGGGTTGATTCTCTTGAGGAGTGGAAATACGGAGTCAACGATGTTTATTATGAATAAAACACAATTTCTAATTCTAAAACACGATCAAAGGGGTTTTTGTTTCAAAAAACTCGGAAGAACTTAATTTAAGAAAACTCGATGAACCTATCTTGCTTCGAGGGCGTCAACCTCTTCGCAAAAGTAGTTTGATTGATTTACGAACTCAAAAATAACTATTATACTTGATCTAAAGACCATTCCACCAAATCTCATTCAAACAATTCATCAAACATCATATGCATTCACCAAACATTATCAAAAGGCAATTCTAATAAACAAACCATACCAATTATCCAAAGCAGGATGATTCAAATCACTAAATTATCATAAAATATTTCGTAACCAAATCGTTCACATAAACGTAATCATAAACAATGCACAAGAAATATCCAAACATGATATCGAAAGATCACTATCTAACATGAATCACCAAACTAATTAACGAGGTAAAAGTTTAGAGTTTACTAAATCGTGAGAAAACTCAATCATGATACTATGATGAATCCTTGCCAAACCCAGCTATTCCGGGAAATTAAATGAACCTCGCTGAATTTGAGAATCTTGTCACGAACCTCCATCTTCAGTGGTTATCATGAACCTATCGAACGTCTAAATACGATTGTCGTAAGGGATATAAGTCAAAGGTTGAGAAAGTTGTCAATTATCTCTTCCAATGTATATGATCCATTCTTTGGGGTGAAGGGATCAACTTGCTAAATTCTTGAAGCTTGTCATAAACCTCCGACTCCAGCAGCTAACACGAACTAATCGATCTTCTAAAGATTTTTGCCGTAAGGGCTCTAAGTCAAATGTAAGGAGCTTATTAGGAATTTATAGTGGTTTTTATTTCTGAATATAACCGGAATTGGGTTTTATATGTGCCTATCATAATTCTCAAAACCAAATGTACATATGTGACTTTGAGACTTCTCAAAACACTTACCAAATCACAGCATGTAATATTGATAAACACACAAGGCTTCTTACAGGGGTTTTATTCAAAATTTGAAAGCTAGGTGATCGAGTTTTGAAAGCTTCGCAAAATTGCTAATGAATAAGTGTTATTTTAAATAATTATATAGAAATAGGTTTTGAAATTTTTTTCACTAAACAAGCTCAAAAGACTCGAACGATGGATCACACCATTCATGATTTCGACAGGAAAGCAAGTACAAACATAAATAAGCACGAGAATAATCTCAACTAAAGCTGACATACACAATTGGTTAATTTATACGTTGTTACTCAATAAAATGAGAAAAAGTAAATGAAACACTAAAAATGATTTGAATTATGTATGCACACTGGTCTATCCGGTCGGATATAACACTTGTACGACCAGATAAGGTATAATTAATATGTCTGACCGGTGAATGTTCTTGTCCGGTCGGACAGAAGGACAGTAGGTTTTATCCGGTCGGATATTACTGTCCATCCGACCGTATGACACCTTTCTCGGTTGAATTCCGACCGATTTCACCCTCCCTGCAAAAAGGAATTAGAAAACTCCTGGTTGCTGACCAAAATAAATAATAACGGGGTAGGGACAGTTCAAACATTCAAAAATTCTAATCAATTATTTAAATACAGACACTCACACACCCAACACAAATTAAAAATTAAAAGAAAAGGAAAGTTTGGATAGAAATGATACAAATTGGGGCACGAGCTCGCCTATTGGTCCATGTCATCCGGAGGTGGTAGTGGGTAGCGATGCTCAATCCTTGTTATGCGTTCATCAATGGAGACGAGGTATCCGTGCTTGGCTTCGATGTTGTCGTTCAACCTGGCGAGATATTGGTTCGTTGTTTCCATGTTAGCGTCAAATCTATCAGGGAACCACAGAACGTTCTGGCTTCCTCTCGTGCCTCCCACTCATCCTGGCGAGCGTCCCGAGCATACTCTTCTCGATTGAGGCTCAGTTGCCTCATTTGATCCATCATTCTTGCTTGGAAATCCTGCTGTTGCCTCCATTGCGCATTCAAGTAATATTGGTAATTACTCAACCCTTCTCCATACGAGCTTCCCCCGTAGCCACCGCCGTAGCTACCATACTCGAGACCTTCCCCGTAGACTCCGTGCTCGTATCCTTGGAAACCCATGTTTCCATCATCTCCGGCCTCCTCTCCATCGTTCTCATTCTCTTTGTCATCCTCATCATCATCATCATCATCTTCATCACTCTCGTCGTGGGTGTCTTCGACTACTTCGACCCTTTTCTTTTCCGATGGCATCAAGAAAGTCGGGATGGTAATGTTCTGACTATTGAAAGTTCAGCTTTCAACAAGCATAGCAACACTCGGATAGATAATTTTGTCGTCGTAAGGGTCACAGCCGTGCTTGCGTGACTCGGTGATGAACGTGCCCAAGGTGAGCTTCGCCGCCTTCTTATTATTCATTCATTGAACGTTCTCTATCGCGGCTATCAGTAGCGGATAGAGTTTCGCGTCACCCTGGTGGTGCGCGATCCACAAGGCGCTCAATTCAGAGGACGAGATCTGCATCATGTCCTCCTCTCCATCCGGTCGGATGGTACTGTTCGAAAACCCGCATTCAGAATCAGCTGATTTCGCCGCAATATCCGATAGGATTGTAGGTTGTCCGATTGGATGGTGTGTATTCGGTATATCCGATCAGTCATAGTCTGATCCGGTCAGATGATAGTCCACTAAGTTTAATCCGACCGGTTCCCTTCATCCCTCTGATCGGATATTTTGTGCTGAAGGTTGATTTCAAGCTTTCTAAACATCTTAAAACATAGATAATAACTTCCAATATGAAAAATATGTACAGAAGTGAAAATGAGAAAATAAAAACACTTGGGTTACCTCCCAAGAAGTGAAAATTTAACGTCTTTTGCTAGACGTTACCTCTTTTTAGTTCAGGAATCTTGAGGTGGGTCGTTTAGTAACATGACTTCACGATCGGTTTTGGGGATGGGTCCCCCATGATACAATTTCACTCGATGCCCATTAACTTGGAACATGGAATCGCTTTTCTTTTCGTACAAAGTGACAGCCCCAAATTTTTTGATATTAGTGATCAAGTATGGCCCACTCCATTTGGACATGAGTTTTCCTGGAAAAAGTCTGAAACATGAGTTAAATAGTAGGGCTAGTTGCCCTACCTCCAATTCTTTAGGAACAAGCTTTTTGTCATGCATATCTTTCATATTTTGCTTGCTTGCCCACGCCATCTCATAAGAGTTGTTTCTTATTTCCTCCAACTCGCTCAATTCCAACTTCCTAAATTCGCCAGCCTCGTTCACATCCATGTTCATCTTTTGTATTGCCCATTCCGCTTTATGTGCTATCTCAACCGGAAGATGACAAGCCTTACCATAGACCAATTAAATGGGACTCATGCCCAAAACCTTTTTGTCGGCCGTTCGATGCGCCCATAATGCATCAACGAGTTTCATCGCTCAATCTCTATGGTTTGGCTTCATTGTTTTCTCTAGAATGCCATAATTTGTCAATTGCTTGTCTCCACTTGTCCCGACGTTTGTGGATGATAGGGGGATGCTACTTTGTGTCGCACCCCATATTTGCTCATCAACCGATCGAAAGCACGGTTATAGAAATGGATAACTCCGTCACTTATGATTGCTTTAGGAACTCCAAAACGGCCAAAATGTTCTCGTGTAATAACTTGAGAACAATCTCAGAGTTAGCCTTCCGGGTTGGTATCGCTTCCATCCATTTCGAGACATAATCAACTCCAACAAGGATGTACACATACTCTACACTTTTTGAAAATGGTCCCATAAAATCGATGCCCCATACATTGAAGATTTTGATTACTTGATTTTGAACCAATGACATCTCATTTTTCTTCCCTATTGAGCCCGATCTTTGGAAATTATCACATGTCTCGCAGTAATGGGGTGCGTCGGCGAATAGTGAGGGCCAATATAATCCGGATTGAAGAACTTTGAATGCTATCTTTTGGCTTTCGAAATGTCCTCCCTCGTCATGTGATTAGCGCATATTTGTCCTTATTTTTATTAGTATTTTAGTTCTTTTTTCTATTTGTTTTTGGTATAAGTTGGATGATTTAAGCTTAATTCCGTATTTTTATACTTCCAGCTTATTTTACCGTATTTTGATCATAATTGATTAGAATAGGTGCTTATTCGTTGTTTTTCACCTTACAACTAAGTAACCGGAAGAGTTTAGCGTGTAAATTGATGAAGTTCGATGTTCAAAAGTGGAGAACAAGCTTTCTGCTGAACAAGTAGCAGAAAGATCGAGAAAATGAGACGTACTCTCAGTCGCGTTGGTCGATGCGAGTGTCAACGCTACGTCGACGCGGATCCCGATCGACACTCAGTCGACGCAAAGCCGATGCAACTCTCTGAAGTGTCAATCCAAGTGTGCGTCTGTCGACGCTAAGCCGACGAAACTTATTATAGCATCGATCCATGACTGTGTCAGTCGACGCCCCCGCCCAAGCGATGCGAGCGCAGAGGTAGTGTCGACGCCGAGCTCCAGCACGTGTCGGTCGATGCAAAGTCGACGTGGTTGCCCAGAAATGCATTTTGAGGTTTTCTTGTGCGCCAATACATGCTATATCTATAAATACTCTTTATATTTTGGATTTTAAAAGGAGAGACGACTACCTAGGGTTGGAGAGAATAGAAACAACTCATTTATACACGCCGTTACTAAGATAGAGATCGAGATTTGAGATTCAAGTCCCTTACGTTCAAGATTCACTTCAAATCAAGATCTCTGTTCCAACTCCAGATTCGATGGAGATTAAAATCGCTTTTACTAGTTCCAATAAGTTTTATAAATTCTTAGTTAATTTCTTAGCTAATTCTAGACTAGG
This sequence comes from Phtheirospermum japonicum, assembly GCA_014905375.1. NCBI lineage: Eukaryota > Viridiplantae > Streptophyta > Magnoliopsida > Lamiales > Orobanchaceae > Phtheirospermum > Phtheirospermum japonicum. Next base: position 580,861 of record BMAC01000199.1, read on the forward strand.
TACTTAGTTCTAAATTTATTTTATGCTTGAATTCTTGATATTAGATTCTTAAAGTTATTTATGCGAACTAGTTTATTCTTAATTTTCTGTCTTAGATTCTTATGGTTCAATTGCTTCATGATAGTTTCTTATATTCATGTTCTTAGATTCGTTACTAAAATTGATTAGGTTTAAACCATCACGTCGTTCTATTGCTAGTTTAATTATTTCTTAGTTCTTAGGTTTAAATTGTTTGATTATTATTCTTAGTTGGTAATCTAGTTTAAGATAATTAGTTTAATTTTAATATTGCTTTAGTTCATAATGATAAATTCAAAATCTTCAAAAAACCCCAAATTTTATATGTATTATATGTTTATTTGTGAATTGAGAGAATCATCTAAGAAACCGAACAGTTGTCCTCGAAAGAATCGACTTGAGTCAAATTCACCACCCTACAAGTTCCTCGTACTCATTCAAGCAAGCTTGCGTGTTTAAAAAAATTAAATATCTTAAAAGGGGTCCACAAAATTTTGGATCAAAAATTTGAGGCCGTTGCCGGGGACAACGAGTAGGAATTAAGGATGTTTTTCTTTTTATTTTCTATTTCTCCGTTATTTGTATAATTTCACTTGGTTTGGATTTTTACCGCTTGGGACGTTGAATTGTTGTTGAGTTTATGCAAGGTAGACGATCACTTCGACGCGAACTTGCACCATTTATTGACAACATCCATCGTTCAAATCCACCAAGACCAAGGCCCATTTTCATTCCCGAGAGCATTTCGTCTACAACTACTGATTTTGTTTGCGACGATATCCCTGAGGCGATGTTAGGAGCACAATCAATCCGAAACGGTGATTCCCCATCAAGATCACCACCATGTCCCATTCGAAATGGGTATGGTAGTTAACCAATCGTTATCCAAGGACAACCACAACCCCGAGCCTACTGGAATAATTATCAGCAAAACTTGGAGAACATGAGACAAGACAAGAGGAGAAACGGAGGAGTAAACCAACATCATAACGATGAACTAAATCGCCAACTTAAAAAAGTAGTCGATCATCCACCCAACATGGTGAATATAAGACAACATGAAGAAAGGAACAACAATGCTAATCGTCAACACAACATCGAGAGCCTGGCATTAAGAAATGACGATTTTCATCAACATAACGAGTATGCTAACAATCATAGATGGGTAGATGATTGGTTGAAAAATCAAAACCAAGGCTACGAATGAAACAATTTCGGAAGAATATATGATCGCGAGGATGTTTACAAGAGAAATGCATATGACAACCACTACGAAAGAGCTCATGACCAAGTTAGAGAACCAAGGGGAGATCGTGCACCGGGACAGCGCGATTTGGCATGTCCGACGGTTGTACCTTTTACGTACGCTATTGTTCTTGGACCGGACGCAAGAGAAGTGGAGATTAAACCTCATCAACTTAATTTACTCCCGACCTTCCACGGAAGTGTCCATGAAGACCCTTTGGCGTTTTTGAACTATTTCGTTGATGAAGTTGGCAGATTTGTGGTTAATGGCCTTAACCAAGAGGAAGTGTAAATGATTTGTTTCCCTTACAGCATGAAGGACAAGGCGAAGTCATGGTTACTATCCCCAGAACCTAGTTTGTTAACTAATTGGGAGATGATAAGTGAGAAGTTTTTAAATCAATACTATTCAGCATAAACAACGGGGCATCTTCGGAGGCAAATTGCTACCTTTGAACAGTTGGAGGGAGAGCTATTTCATGAAGCGTGGGAGCGTTACAAGACATTTATGCAAGCTTTCTCCCACCACAACTACTCCCCGGAGATGACTAACCAAATTTTCTTTAATGGATTGTTGCACCATGGAAAAAGGGAAGTCGAAATAGCAGCAGGAGGAGACTTTGGAGACTTGACAGCCACCGAGGCAAGACGAGTTTTGGAGAAGCAAAGTGAGAAATCTAGACAAACCAACTCTCGGCCTCGTAATTTGAAGGTTAATGAGATATCCATTCTCGATCCTGATTTAGATGACGGCAAATTAGTCAAGGAAAAGTGGGAGGAGATATTTGATGAGAAATTGGCAGCTTGGAAGGCCGAGCAGGCAAGCAAGGCCTCTTCAAGGAAGATTGATGCGATGTGTCACCAATGCGGATCCCCCGAGCATTTAGCAGACATTTGTCCAAACAATATTGAACAACAAGAAAACCTTAACGCAATCCAGAAATTTTCAAATCAAGGGCCCAGGAAGTTTACCACGCAACGTGAAAATCCTCTTTTTAAGTGGGGCCCATGAAGACCGAATTATATGCCACCCGATCCGCAATACCCACCACCACATGCACAAGCACCATTGCCACCACCACAAGATAATTTCCATACGCAAGGGTAGGTGCCTACAACAGTTCAATCAACTGATCAGCTTTTGGTTTGGCAGCAGAATCAAGTAGCCAAAACTATTAAAAACCGAGATGGACTCGCGGACGTTCAAAATGAAATCACTGACATGAAAAAGGTTATTCTTGAGATTACAGCTGGGCAGAGGAAACTTGAAACAGCAATAGGGCATTTATCTACTCACCTAGCCAAGCTCTCAAATGAGAAAGGTACACTTCCAAGCCAAGCAGAACAGGCATCGACATTTCATGTCCTTCGCAGTGGAAAGAAGATCGATAATGGAGTAGCTGACCGAGATAATGAGGTCGAGGTCGAGGATAAAACACCAACTCTTAGCAAGGGTGATGATTCTAAACCAGTACACCAGCTACATAAACCCTTTAATCGATATGTTCCCGGATCCATTCAAGGGACGATTCCGAATAACGCCCTTGGCAAAGACGATGTTCCTAAGCCATCACCGCCAAAGTAATTAACAACACTGATCAAGGATGTTATTCCTTTTCCAAGCCGTTTGCATCCAGCAAAAGAGAACAAGAGATCCATGGAACTATATAATCTATTGAAGAACATCAATATTAACTTGCCACTTTTGGAGGTAATCAAAACAATGCCTGCCTGTGTGAAATCTTTCAAAGAACTTGCTTCAAGGGAGAGACTCTTGGCAAAAAATCAATTTGTAACACTGCCAAGGGAAGCAAGCGTGGTTTATAAGAAGCCATTACCACCTAAGGAATGTGATCCTGGAAGTTTGTGCATTACTATTTCCTTGGCTAATGGACAAAAAGCAAAAGGAATGTTGGATCTTGGAGCATGAGTTAATCTAATGCCTTATTCACTTTATCAAGAATTTGATCTTGGACCACTGAAGCCGATGACCATGCGACTACAGTTGGCCAATCGCTCAATTCGGCTACCCTTGGGGATGGTTGAGGATGTTTTAGTGCAAGTTGGAGAGCTAGTAATTCCGGTTGATTTTGTAATCTTGGACGTTGGCGACGTGCCGATTGATAGCACGGAGCATACCATTTTATTGGGGCACCCGTTTATGTCTACCACCCATACTCTGATTGATGTTTACAAAGGGAGAATCACGATGACCGTCTTGGGCGAATCAGTGATGTTTTCTCTGAAAGATATTCAGAATACTCCTACCCCTGCCATGCTAGATGATTGTTCGTTCTTTGATCCCGTTGCTTCATTCATCCACGAGATAAAGGGAGTAGTGGTTGTGGATGAATTAGGCGATGGGGACGACGCCGAATTTCCAAGGAAGGAGGGAGATACGCTAGAAGTTGATTTAAGCGAGGAGTTTGATGAGTTTGACGACGAGAAGCATTTGCGTGGAGAAGATTTGATCGAGTTACTAGGTATTGACATAAAAGATATTATTGAAGAATTTCAAGAGGAATTAGATGTGGAGAGAAAAGCACATAAACTAAAGCAAAAGGTGGAGTTGAAGCCACCAAAAAATCATTCGTTATACGGTTTCCTCGAACCCAACAAAAATTCTTCACGTGCAAAGAACAAGGGCGAGGCATATAACAATAATTGGACGAGGAATAAGAAGACATCAAAAGAGGTTTGCACCAAGGAAGTTAAAAACTTATAGTAAGAGGTTGGTCAATTAGTGCTGTATAATCACAACCGTAAGTTTGATTCAATCAATTTCGAGGCCGAATGGAGTGAACCATTTTTAGTAAAAGATATGGATGAATATGGAGTAGCCACTCTATACAATGAGCGTGACAAGACGCATTTCCAAGTTCATAAGAATGAACTTCAGCCTTATTACGAGAACTGTATGAAGAGTTAAAATGGTAGCAAGAGAGAGTTCATGGGCCCACCACGAGGAAGAAATTGATCGAGCATATAGCGTTGAGCAAGCGACATTAAAATTTGCGCTTCTCGGGAGGCAACCCGAGATTTTTATATCCTTTTGTATTTTATTTTCAGTTTATTTATTATTTTATTTTGATTTTTATCTTTTTAGAACAAATGGAAGGAATCGAACGAGGAAAATTGATCAATAAAGAGAAGGGCAATCGATCCAGAAATTCCGCCCGCATCGACGCCGAGACTGCTCACGTCGGTCGATGCACCTGCCGAGAAAATGGCCTCTATTGCGTTGATATGGTTCGCGTAGGTTGACGCAGCATCGACGCGAACCCATACTCGGTCCAGAACATGTTTAAAACTGGATTTTGACCCACCGACCCATTTTTGAATGACCCGCGGCCAAATCCTCTTTGTTCTTATAAAAACCGTCCTAAACCCCCCTCTTCCTTCACTTTTCAATCCCCAACTTCAATTATCAAAATTTCCTCCTTCCCTCTTCACAAATTTTCTTTTCTTCAAAATTCTTAACCACCATAACCATTCAACCCACATACTACATACCCATAAATTTCCACCTCCCAACTTCCATTCAAGCAATTTTTCAAAAACGGGATACGTGGGTTTGGGGCAATTTCCTGGAAATAAGTTAATTGGATCTATAATTGATGAGGTAATTCGCTTAAAACTCTCTTGGGATTCATATATTGTTGATTGGTTGTGTTTGGGAAGCTTTTGGTGCAAGTAGTTCTTAAACTCTTAGTTGGTTGGACACGCACGCCAAGTGTTCGACGAAATTCCCCAAAGAACCAAAAGGTTTTATTTTCAAGATTTTTCATTCCCATTAAACTTCGTATTGATTGACAATGTCTCGGGCGGGAAAATGCAAGGATTTTGCGGGGAAATACGGAGCATCGTTCCCTATTTACGACAAAAAGGAAGGGAGCATTTTTAAGACTATTCAACGATGGGGGTTCGCGACCCATCAGACCATTAACATTGACAGAATTGAGGAGCAATCCTCAAATGTCTTGGAGCACCATACCGACCATTCTCGTTATGTCGATCGCCTCGTTTGTGGATATTTTGGCCGCATGCACCTTCCCGGATTTAGCGAGCTTATGCTCGAGTTTTTTGCTACGTTGACAATCCGCAAAGACGAGACGGTTACTTGTCGTTTGGGAGGAAATGAAATCTATGTGGACGAGGAGATATTTGGTAATATTTTTGGTTTCCCGACGGAAGGGGACCACACGATAGGAGTTCAAAATTTTGACTTAGCCTCATTTTGGGGGATGATAACCGGGGGCAACACGGGCGATTGCAAGCATTTTCATTGATCGAATATTCAAGATGGCGCCCTTTATGTTGCCTACAAAATCCTCGCCCACATCATCTTGTGCAAGAACGAGGCCACATACGCGACCAAGGCCGAGCTTTTTGTTCTTCAATGTCTTATTGGCGATCGACAACCCCGGCTTTACCCATTGATTTTGAGAGGACTCTATAACGTTACTAAGGGTACGTCGGGCAACAAATTGCCACTTCTCTCCTTCACACCGTACATTACCGGCCTCGCCCGTCACTTCGGGTTCAATCCGGCCGAAAATGGACTTCAACCACTTGGGACAAATTTACTTTCTTTGACGCGTGCTCCTGCACCCCGAGTGAGGTCTACGAATCATGGAGGTTCCTCATCTCGACCGAGCGATGAGGATGGCGACACAACTATGGAGCCGGCCCCATGTGCCAATTCGGGCCCAAGATCCAAATCATCGACGATAAGATAGATATGAACCACAAGCAAAACCGACGGAGTTTGAGGAAGATGCGAGCTCGTATTTCGAGACTCAAGGAGCGGTTTGAGGCATCGTTTCCCCAGCCCGGCATGGACGTCGATGATGCTCCCGAGGATGATGGATCCCACGAATTCTGACATCTTTGTATCTTTATTTTCTGCTTTAATAAAAAAAAAAAAAATCTAAAAATATTTTTATTTTCTTTGT
>BMAC01000199.1:587103-643911 GCA_014905375.1 Phtheirospermum japonicum
AAACATCCCCTGAAATAAAAGGTCGAGTCGGCTACTCGTTGATTTGTGCAATTGGCCATTGCTTTAACGTACGTGAAATGAGATGTCCTAAAAAAACAAACAAACAAAAAGAGAGGCAAACACTTTTGTGGCTGCTGGCCTGTATTATTAGGTTTTCAAGTTCCTAATCAGCAAAAAATATATATATATATATATATTAAAAAAAAAAAAGAAAAAAAGATGGATGGTGGATAGTGTTGAGTAATTGCCTATGCGCTTCAAGGTTTGTTTTATTGTTTATTTTCTTGAAGCCTAATGTTTAAGATGCAAAAGAGTTGTGTTGAATAAGAAGCACATTATAAGCATCAATTGTGTTTAAGTGGTTTGAACGACAAGTCAGTTTTACGGTTGCGAGTTGAGAAATAGCCTAAGTATAAAGGCTACGTTATGATTGTTAAGTGAGGTTTTTATTTTTGAACGAGGTGAAGTGAATTGCTTCGTGATTAGATTAGGTTGAGTGATTTAGCCACACGACTTATATATTCCATACCCGTCCAAAGAGCCTTACATTACAACCCGAAAAGACCTTTTCCGATTCTTTGTTTTGACAGCACACTTAATTTGCGATTGAAAAGAGATTGATTTTCCGTGCTTGTTTATTGTACTTGTATTTGTATGATTTGAGCTTATACACGTCCCATGCAGCAATGCTTGAGTGCTTTTGAGTGTACACCCACATATTTAAATCCCTTTTGAGAGGATGCATGATTTTGATTTTGAAGCGACGATGTAATAAAGGTGAAGAGTTTGACGTTACGTGATTTGTACCAATATTTTCAAAATTGTGTATGTAGCATAGCACGACTCATTGCGCGAGCATATTTTATTTCTTGTTATACTTTGAATCTATTGTCTGTTCGAGGACGAACAAACAAATTAAGCGTGGGGTAGTTGATTAGCGAAGATTTATCCTTATTTTTATTAGTATTTTAGTTGTTTTTTCTTTATGTTTTTTGTATAAGTTGGATGATTTAAGCCTAATTCCGTATTTTTATACTAACAACTTATTTTACCGTATTTTGATCATAATAGATGAGAATAGGTAATTATTCGTTATTTTTCACCTTACAGCTAAGTAACCGGAAGAGTTTAGCGCGTAAATAGATGAAGTTTGATGTTCAAAAGTGGAGAACGAGCTTTCCGGTGAACAAGTAGCAAAAAGATCTAGAAAATGAGACGTACTCTCAGTCGCGTCGGTCGATGCGAGCGTTGACCCTACGTCAACGTGGATCCTGCCCACGATGGTCGACACTCAATCGGCGCCAAGCCGACCCAACTCTCTGAAGCGTCGATCCAAGGGTGCGTCTGTCGATGCTAAGCCGAAGTAACTTGCTGTAGCGTCGATCCATGACTGCGTCAGTCGACGCCTCCGCCCAGTCGATGCGAGCGCACAGGCAGCATCGACGTTGAGCTCCAGCACACGTCGGTCGATGCGAAGTCGACGTGGCTGCCCAGAAATGCATTTTTAGGTTTTCTTGTGCACTAAGACATGCTATATCTATAAATACCCTTCATATTTCGGATTTTAAAAGGAGAGACGACTACCTAGGGTTGGAGAGCACAAAAACAATGCGTTTATACACGCCGTTACGAAGATATAGATCGAGATTAGAGATTTAAGTCCCTTACGTTCAAGATTCACTTCAAATCAAGATCTTTGTTCCAACTCCGGATTCACTGTAGATTTTTATTGCTTTTATTAGTTCCAATAATTTTTCTAAACTCTTAGTTAATTTCTTAGCTAATCTAGATTAGATACTTAGTTCTAAGTTTATTTTATGCTTGAATTCTTGATATTGAATTCTTCAAGTTATTTATGTGAACTAGTTTATGCTTAATTTTCTGTCTTAGATTCTTATGGTTCAATAGCTTCATGATAGTTTCTTATATCAATGTTCTTAGATTCGTTACTAGAATCGATTAGGTTTAAAGCATCACGTCGTTCTATTGCTAGTTTAATTATTTCTTAGTTCTTAGGTTTAAGTAGTTTGATTATTATTCTTAGTTGGTAATCTAGTTTAAGATAATTAGTTTAATTAGTTTAATTTTAATATTGCTTTAGTTCATAATGATCAATTAAAAATCTTCAAAAAAAACCCCAAATTTGTATGTATTATATGTTTATTTGTGAATTGAGAAAATCATCTAAGAGACCGAACATTTGTCCTCGAGAGAATCGACTTGATTCAAACTCACCACCCTACAAGTTCCTCATACTCTTGTGAGCAAGCTTGCATGTTTAAAAAATCAAATATCTTAAAAGGGGTGCACAAAAGTTTGGATCATCATGACAAAACCTCAACACATCAATCTTTTATTCGTCCGGTACACACCTTGGGTAGAGTCCATCCTTCAAACATTTATATAGGTATGGATCATCCTAAAAGAAACTCCTGCATTTAGACAAAAATCTCTTTCTTTTTTGGGTAGAAAGGTGGTTAGGGATAATATTCATGCAAGATAATTGACAAAATCAGCATACCAAGGCTAACCAATGTTTTCAACAGTGTTAGCATCCTCATAAGGAACAATATCATCAACAAAATCAAGTTTGCTAGACTCACTATCTATTAAAATGCGAGATAAATGACCGACAACCACAGTTTCACATCCTCTTCTATCCTTTAGTTCAACATCGAACTCTTGAAAAAGGAGAACCCAACGAATCAACCTAGGTTTACTTTAGATTTTAACAAATAAGTGGCGCAAGGCCGCATGATCGGTGTGCACAATTACTTTTGACCCAACAATATAAGAACGAAATTTATTTAATGAAAACACTACTGCAAATAATTCACGTTCAGTGGTGGTATTATTACGTTGTGCACTATTTAGCATGAGACTTGCCTAATAGATCACCCTTAGCAACTTATCTACTCATTGCCCCAAAAAAGCCCCTACTGCATCGTTAGACGCGTCACACAGAGTCTCAAATGGTAGTGACCAATCAGGTGCAACTACAACTGGTGCCTGTGTTAGTTTTTCTTTCAAAACGTTAAAAGCATCAAGACATTTATCATCAAATTCAAAAGGCACATCTTTATTCAATAGTTTACACAACGGGCGACAAATTTTAGAAAAGTCTGTTATGAAACGCCAATAAAATCTTGCGTTCCTAGAAAAATTATAATTCCCTTAACATCTTTAGGTGGTGGGAGGGTTTCAATAACATCTGTTTTCGCTTTATCTACTTATAACCCTTTACTAGACACAACTGCCCAAGCACAATCCCACTTTTTACCATAAAGTTCGATTTCTCCCAACTCAACGTCAAAAAAGACTCTACACATCTTTCAAGCACTTTAGACAAATTATTTAAAAAATGAGATAAAGATGATCCATATACCGAAAAATCATCCATGAAGACTTCGAGGAAGTCGTAAATGGACTCGGTGAAGATGGATAGCATGCATCGCTGGAATATTGTTGGTGTGTTGCATAATCCGAATGGCATCCTCCGGTAAGCATACGTGCCAAGTAAATGTAGTCTTCTTCTGATCTTCTAGAGCTATCGCTATTTGATAATAGCCTGAAAGGCCATCTAAAAATCAATAGTATTCGTGCCCTGACACTTTATCGAGCATTCGATCCATGAATGGAAGTGGAAAGTGATCCTTTCTTGTTGCGGCATTAAGTTTTCGGTAATCAATGCACATGCGACACCCAGTGGTTAAGCGCGTTAGAACAACCTCACCCCCCTCATTTTCCACAATTGTTATGCCTCCTTTCTTTGGAACGGCATGCACTGGGATGACCCACTTGCTATCGGATACAGTGTAGATAATTCCTTCTTCAATGAGTTTGAAGATTTCCTTTTTTACTACCTCTTGAAGTGTCGGGTTCAAGTGTCTTTGTTCGTCCCTTATTGGTTGGCTCCTTCTTTAAGCTGAATTCGATGCATGCACGTCACCGAACTTATTCCTCTAATGTCTCCGATGCTCCACCCAATTGCTTGTTTGTATTTTTTAAGTACCTCAATCAATTCTTTTTCTTCGTGCTCTATTAGTTCCGCAAAAATTATCACGAGTTTTCTCTCATTGTCTTCGAGAAAAACATACTTGAGGTGGCTTGGAAGTGGTTTCAACTCCATTTTAGGTTCTAACACGGTTTGAATGGTTTTATTCAATGTCGATTAGGTCGACCACCCCTTCCATATTAAAATCATCATCCTCGACGTTCCATTCCTCGAAAGGTATGATGATGAACAATTCTTTCACGTATTGATCAACTGAATCGAGATAAGATAAATCAGGTTCAATTGAATGTGAAGGAACTCTCTGAATGTCTTTAAGTGAAAATGTGATCGATTCTACAAATACTGAAAGTGTCATCTTTCCTCGGCCCACGTCGATGAAGGTGTGTGATGTTGCCATGAAAGGTCTACCAAGAAGAATTGTGTGCTCCTTGCTCGATTTTTCAATTTCTCCGACATCTAATATCACAAAGTCCACGAGGACTATTAAGGTACCGACTTCTACCAAAATGTCCTCGACTACTCCTAAAGGATTTCCCACTGATCGGTCGGCTAACTAAAGTCTCAAGCTTGTTGGTTTCATCTACCCAAGGTTGAACTGTTTGTAAAGGGCGTAGTGCATCAAGTTGATCCCTGCCCCTAAATCGAACATTCCTCTAGCTTTTTGTCCATTCCCAAGAGTTATTGTGATGCAGAAACTCCCTGGGTCACCCTGTTTTGGTGGTAGTGGTTGATGGCAAATTGCACTCACTTTTTTTGACAACACTATTTTCTCGTTTGCCTCTCGCTTCCTCTCCTTCGATGCTAGTTCCTTGAGAATTTTTACGTATCCCGGCATTGCCTTGATCAAATCAAATAGTGGTAAGTTTACATTCACGTTCTTCAACATGTTGTAGAGCTCCATGAATTTCTTGCTCTCTTTTGATGGCTTGAGTCAGTTTGGAAATGGTACAGAGTCTCGGATGACTCGTTGTTGTTTGAGAATGCTTAGATTCTCCTGCGTATGGGTTTCATCCAACTGGATATCCTCTCAAGTCCGATAGGATAAAACTTCCTGTCCTTCGGTCCGATCGGAATTATTCGTCTTCCGGTCGGATAAAACTTCCTGGCCACTGGTCCGATCGGAAATGTACTTCGTCTAATCGGATAAAATTCTCTGTTCTCCAGTCTGGTCGAAATTTTCTCCTGTCCGGTCGGATAAATTTTTCTACCCATCATTCCGATCAGTAGTTTGGTTTATCCGGTCAGACGAATCTTTTTGTCCATGATTCCGGTCGGATTTTTGGCCTATCTGGTAAGATAAATCTTTATGTCCATCATTCCGGTTGGATTTTTGGCCTATCCAGTCGAATTCCTTGGCTGATTTTCCCTTCGAAATATGTTCATAATCATGATCCTCCCCTTCCGTCACTTCGATTCTGTTATTGACTTTCTTGCCTCCTTGTAGCACGTGTACGGCCATTAACTGCTCGGGTTGACTGGGGAGTTTGTGGTGTCGGCTATAAGTTTTTCCACAGACGCGGAAAGTTGCCCTATCATATCCCAATTAGTTAGAGAATTGGGTTGCAATGACAAAAGCCACTATTTTGCCTTGTCCTTCAAGCTACCTGGAAAATATCTCATCTTTAGTTGATTCTCGTTTGATCCAAATGCTAGAATTCCAGACACCACCGCGTAAAATTCTTAAATAAAGTTAAGCAAGTCCTCGTTCGGCATGCCATAGAAGGTTGGTAATTGGTTGACAATGTTAGACATCAATTCATAGTCTCGAGCCACGGGGCCTAAGACAATAGTTGAACTATATGGGCCAATAGTTGGGCACACGAGGTCTCCTTGTTGGCGTTCGTTTGGATATCGTTGCCCTGGGCCTCCACGAAAGTTTATTCCTCCAACATTGTTCAAATTGTATTGCTTATCTTCATATTGTTGGTCGTACTCGTCATTTTCCAAACACAGTACATTTGTTCATTCCTTCCGTTTCTTGGATGATTTAGTCCTCGTGCTCGGTTCTTGAATTCGAAATGATTTTATTGATTGTTTTGGGGTTGGGGCCCGCCATTTCTAACATGATTATCTTTGAATCTCTTATTTGCCCATTCATGGAAAGCTCGGGCATCCTCTCGGTTTTTGAAATGTTGTGGCGTTCGATCGACTGGTTGTTCTGGACACATCACTCGACGGTCTTCATGGGGTTGTGGTACCTTTTTGTGCACCGGTGGATTAACATTTTCAATGACTTTGTGTCCTATTGGTTCTTTGTCAAATTCGTGCTCTTGATCTTTAATTTGAGCGAACATTCGTGCATCTTCATTTTGGATTTCATTATGTGGATTTTAATCTTGATTTTGCATGTCATCTTCGGGTGGCATGCCATATGGTTGATCATGAGGAGGGTTGTAATTGTCTTGCCCTCTTCCTCGGCCATTTGTTCTTCCTCCTCTCCCTCCGTTTCCTCGGCCGCCATTAGGTGGATTGTTCGACATGATGGCTTGAGTTGCTTCGGATTGATTCCCGTCGAGGGAAGGAAATAACCTCCTTGGTCTTCCTACTCGTTCAATGTTATCTATGAGTTGCGTAAGTTCACCTCTTAGGCCTCTACGACTTTGCATAAAAAACAAACGAACTCAACGTATCTAGTGATAAATCAAAATTAAAAACAAACGTAACAAACATAAATTTAACACGAATAAACTTCGTTAACACCATTGCCACTCCCCGACAGAGGCGCCAAATCTTGATCCGAACTTTTGTGTTTCAGAATTAAAAACCAATTTTAACCATGTGTGTCTACATTTGAAAACAAGTTAGTTCGCCCGCAAGAGAATGGGGTCACTCGTAGGTTGGCAAGTTAAACCAGGACGATTCTCTTGAGGAGTGGAAATATGGAGTCAACGATGTTTATTATCATTATAACACAAGTTCTCATTCTAAACACACTATCAAAGGGATTTTTTGTTTCGAAAAACTCAGAAGAACATAATTTAAGAAAACTCGATGAACCTATCTTGCTTCGAGGGCGTCAACCTCTTCGCAAGAGTAGTTTGATCGATTTACGAGCTCAACAATAACTATTATACTCGATCTAAAGAAGTTTCCACCAAATCTCATTCAAACAATTCATCAAAAATTAGATATGCATTCACTAAACATTATCAAAAGGCAATTCTAATAAACAAACCACACCAATTATCCAAATCAAGATGATTCGAATCACTAAATTATCATAAAATAATCGGTAACCAAATTTTTCACATAAACGTAATCATAAACGATTCACAAGAAGTATCCAAACATGATATCTAAAGATCACTATCTAACATGAATCACCAAACTAATTAAAGAGGTAAAAGTTTAGAGTTTACTAAATCATGAGAAAACTCAATCACGATACTAAGATGAATCCTTTCCAAGCCCATCTATTCTAGGAAATGAAATGAACCTCGTCGAATCCGGGAAGCTTGTCACGAACCTCCATCTTCTGTGGTTATCACGAATCGATCGAATGTCTAAATACGATTGTCGTAAGGGCTATAAATCAATGGTTGAGAAAGTTTTCAATTTTCTCTTCCAATGTATATGGTCTAGTCTTAAGTGTGAAAGGATCAACTTGCTGAATTCTGGAAGCTTGTCACGAACCTCCGACTCCAGCGGATAACACGAACTAATCGATCTTCAACAAATTTTTGTCGTAAGGGCTCTAAGTCAAAGGTAAGAGAAAGTTGTCAATTCTATCTTCTAATGGTTTAGGATCCACTCTAAGGATGAAAGGATAGGTATTCTCTGAAGATTTATGAGTTTTAAAGGCACAAGAACAATTTTGTAACTGAAGAATCCTGAAAATCTGCATTTATAACATACGAGCTCGATCGGATTGTTCACTAGTCCGATCGGATAAAAGTTCTTGTCCTCTTATCCGGTCGGACATCGCGCTTACCCGATCGGTGCGTGTTTCGAAAGTCAATCCGATCGGTTATTGAGTTCATCCGGTTGGATAGGTGTTCTTTTGGCTACTTCGAGCACTGATTCTTTGTTTTCATCTCCTGGGTTTTGTCAAGTGATTCAGTTGAAAGAGAAAAACAAAAAAAATGGCCCAAAATGACTAATTATTGAATAAAAAGTCGAAAAGCCAAGCAAAAGGCTAGATAATACAAAGTCATGCAAAATAGCTTATTCTTAACCAAAGAAGATGGTAAAAAGATTCCAACATGACTCAAAGTATGTTTAAAAGTGTAACAAAAATGTACGAATCAACAACGGGTAGTGATCCTCGGGACAGGCACGATTGAGGTCTTTGAAATCAATGCACATTCTCCAATCATCTTCAGTCTTTGGAACCAAAACCGCATTAGAAAGCCATTTCGAAAATTGTATTTCCTGAATGTGCTTCGCTAGAAACAATTTTTCCACTTCTGCCTCAATAATGGCTTCCTTCTCGGGACCCAAATTGTGCTTCCTCTATTTATCGAATTTACCATGGGACTGATGTTGAGGTGATGCTCGGCTACTACAGGGTCTATCCCTACTAAATCTTAAGGAGACCAGGCAAACACATCTGCATTGTTTCTAAAAAATGTGACCAGCTCTACCAAAACTTCCGGATTCAAGGTCGTTACTACACGTAAGACTCGACTGTCATCTCCTGGGATTACCTCCACTGACATCAGGTTTTCCTCCCGCTGGATTAGCTCGGGTCTGGAGTCCTTTGTCCTTGCCCTTTTGCATCGCCTTTCCTCTTCACTGCACCGAACACTCTCCACATACGCCTGCCGCGATGCGTGTTGGTCACCACGGACTTCACCCATTCCGTCCTGGGCAGGAAACTTCAGCTTCATGTGATAGAAAGATATTACTGCCTGAAATTGGCTTAAAGATGGCCGTCCCAGCATGACGTTATATTAGGAGGGTGCGTCCACTACAAAAAAGTGCACCGACCTGGTCTGCCTAAACGGGCATCTCTTAGCGTAACCAGGAGGTTCACTGCTCCAAGCTCCCCAGCAAAGCCTACCAATGAGGTCTTGACCTCCTCTAACTCCATATTTAAATTCAACTTCAAAAATTAATCATAAAACATAATATCTGCTGAGCTTTCTGTGTCAATAAAGATCCGCCGCACATTGTATTTGGCAATGGTGGCTGTTATAACAAAGGCATCCATGTGAGGGGCTAAAATACCATTCTCATCTTCTGACCCGAAGCAAATGTTTTGGCTCGACGCTAACTATCCAACTTCACGTGCTCTCCTAGTCAGGTCTCTCGCAGCCCGTACATAACTATTTTGGGTTCGTCGGGAATGCTCGTCCCATTCCCCTTCTATGAGCATTAGAATTTCATCTCGTACTTCCTGAAACTGGCTCTACTTTTGTGTACTCGCATGAGCACCACTTCATCCTTATATGGTCTGATATTGGTCTTTTTTACAAGACTCGAATCTGAGCCCTTCCTTCTGTGCCCGTACAAATTCTTTGTGGTGTCCTGCTTGCACCATTTGTTCTATCTCGTCCTTCAAATGTGTGCACTCATTTGTGTTATGACCATATTCATTGTGGTACCGAATGAATCGATCAGATTTTTCTTTTCTTGGTTTCTTGGAGTACGTTCTAGGCCACTTGAGGTCGGGATGCCGCTCAATCGCTTGTAGAATTCCTCCTTGAGGTGAGGCCAAAGGTGTGTACCTATCAAACCGAGGACGACCTCCTACCAGATCAGGCCTGGGCTTCATAATTGAGGTCCTATCTTCTTTGTCAGGTCGTTCCCTCTGCTTCTCTCCATCATCTTTTATCTTCAAGGCCTTCTCCAAGTGGATGTACTTTTTCTTCTCTTTCCAAGAGCTTTCCGAATTTCCACACTGGCTTGGCTACCAACAATTTGAAGAACTCTCCCTTCCTGAGCCCTTAAGCCAAGGCATTGACCAAGAGCTCTTTGGATGCTGATGGCACTTCCAGCTTGGCATCTGTAAATCTCTTGATATATCCGCGCATACTTTCACCTTCTTTTTGCTTCAAACTAAACAGTTCCAGCGACATTTTTGTGGTGTTCTGCTTACACCATTTGTTCTATCTCGTCCTTCAAATGTGTGCACTCATTTGTGTTGTGACCATATTCATTGTGGTACCGAAAGAATCGATCAAATATTTCTTTTCTTGGTTTCTGGGAGTACGTTCTAGGCCACTTGAGGTCGGAATGCCGCTCAATCGCTTGTAGAATTTCTCCTTAAGGTGAGGCCAAAGGTGTGTACCTATCAAACCAAGGACGACCTCCTACCATATCAGGCATGGGCTTCTTCATTGGGGTCCTATCTTCTTTTTCAGGTCGTTCCCTTTGCTTCTCTCCATCATCTTTTATCTTAAAGGCCTCCTCCAAGTGGATGTACTTTTCTTCTCTTTCCAAGAGCTCTCCGAATTTCAACACTGGCTTGGCTACCAACAATTTGAAGAACTTTCCCTTCCTGAGCCCTTAAGCCAAGGCATTAACCAAGAGCTCTTCGGATGCTGATGGCACTTCCAGCTTGGCATCTGTAAATCTCTTGATATATCCGCGCATACTTTCACCTTCTTTCTGCTTCAAACTAAACAGTTCCAGCGACATTTTTGTGGTGTCCTGCTTACACCATTTGTTCTATCTCGTCCTTCAAATGTGTGCACTCATTTGTGGTGTGACCATATTCATTGTGGTACCGAAAGAATCGATCAGATTTTTCTTTTCTTGGTTTCTGGGAGTACGTTCTAGGCCACTTGAGGTCGGGATGCCGCTCAATCGCTTGTAGAATTTCTCCTTGAGGTGAGGCCAAAGGTGTGTACCTATCAAACCAAGGACGACCTCCTACCAGAAAAGGCCTGGGGGCTTCTTCATTGGGGTCCTATCTTCTTTGTCAGGTCGTTCCCTCTGCTTCTCTCCATCATCTTTTATCTTCAAGTCCTCCTCCAAGTGGATGTACTTTTCTTCTCTTTCCAAGAGCTCTCCGAATTTCAACACTGGCTTGGCTACCAACAATTTGAAGAACTCTCCCTTCCTGAGCCCTTAAGCCAAGGCATTGACCAAGAGCTCTTCGGATGTTGATGGCACTTCCAGCTTGGCATCTGTAAATCTCTTGATATATCCGCGCATACTTTCACCTTCTTTCTACTTCAAACTAAACAGTTCCAGCGACATTTTTTTGATATTTCCTGCAACTGGTGAACTGGTGCAAGAATGCAAAACTGAACTCATCAAAGTTACTTATGGAACGGGGGCGGGGGGAGGGGACACAGTTAGCTAAACCAGAGTTGCGATCTCAAATCGGCTCAAATGATCCCATGGGTATTATACTCAAAGCCCATGGATTGGTAAGAGGCCAGTAGGTCATCACGCATGACTGCTTCTGTAAACGGGGTGCTTCTCCGTAGTTGTCTGGCAGCCGTGCCTGCCATCCTTTGTTTGACTTCTCTGACCTCTCTCTGCAGATTCTGCATCTGCTCCGTAAGGTCTTGGTTGGTTTTGCTCGAAGTGTCACTATCTGAGGCAGAAAATCTCTCCTCCTCTTCCTGGGCAGAAGCTCTGGCCACGTGCTGGGCAGTTCGGGTTGTCTCCATCTCCGGTGGCTGGGTTAATTTGGGGGGTGGTGATGAGAGTTCAGCGAATCTCTTTTCTACAGCCACCTCCACCACCTTGCCGATGAGTTCAGATAATTGCCTCATGAAGGAATCATTTAGTGATCCACCTTCAGCTTGCGGGGCTCCTACTGGAGGGGTTTGCGTTGTGCCCGGCCTAGTTGCTCCTGATGGTCCTGCTATCTCCGGCATGCCAGTTGGCGCTGCAGAACTTGGCGTACCGCCAAGCTCCGCCTGATTCCGTCTGATGTCATGTTTCTTTCTCACGCCTTAGATTTGTTCAACCTTCCCACAGACGGCGCCAATTGTTTCGCCCTGAAATGAATTGAACTACGAACACTAACTTCTTCCTTAATATCCTGACTTGCTTCACCATAACACATTAGAAAGGACCACTAGGGGATTTTTGGTGGAAACCTCTCCGATGCTTAAGTCAGTAAAGCAGTTTATCTTATCGGAACATTACAAGTTAGAATGCTTAGAATGTCATACCTTTCCCAGCCTTGGGGCTGAGACATTTATAGCTTTCACCAAGTAGGGTCTTTTCCGAGATTCCAGAAATAGTATCCGTGAATCTCAGGCCGTTTACTTAAGACGCATGACCAGGAAGCTTCCTCGTGGAAAATCAGTCGACCTGACCTTGAAATATCTTCCCCAAGAGCAGATCAGCCCTGACGCCCTTTCTCAAGTTCTCAACCTGATTTTCTAAAACTGCGCTCAAGGCTTCAGTTCAGGTCATCTGTTTTCTCTTTGGGCTTCAGTTCAGATCATCCCTTCTCTTAGGGCTTCAGTTCAGGTCATCCCTTTTCTCTTAGGGCTTCAGTTCAGATCATCCCTTTTCTCTTTGGGCTTCAATTCAGGTCACCCTACTAGACTCTGGTTTCGTGCCCCACCATCAGATTAGGTCGTACCAAAACATTAGAATTGAAAGTAAGTTTAACGACATATTCCCGAAAGTATTTGATTTTGAGGGATTTTTTAAGCTGAGAAAATGTCCTAGATTATGTATGATACGCTAAAATATCAGTGGAAATGATGTTGCACCTTTAGAAACATATGCTCTAACATAATTTTTATAACATGCATTTTTATTAAAACCCACACATGTTTACATTGTTCTTAGCTCCAGGAGATTTTCTATTCCAAAGTGTGGTGTCAAATGGGTTTGAATGTTTCAAGAGAATTGTGAGTTTTCTTTCGTAGAAACATGTATTTCTCCCAATATTAGTGTAAAATAAATATCATGTATTATACAAGATGTCATAAGCCATCCTAAAAGGGACTTAACAATGTTAATTTAAATCAATGATCAATAAAATCTAATGAGATGTTTAACTTTTTGCTTCTCCAAAAGTGAAAGTACTTTGACTCTCACAAAAGAATTTCAAAATCCGCATATGCAACTTAAAACTTTAAGTCAATAACTTAGGTTAAGGAATTTTAATTCTTTTAATCATAAATTTAGGACATGCGGTTTAATGAATATTTTATAGTTGGAATGTATATGTAGAGTGGGGTTTCTACAAAAATCTATTGCTTTTGTTCATTCCAAGGCCTAACTTGGGATTTCTTATTCTGCGGTGTTATACTCACTGTGGTTGTTTTAGAAAGACTGAGATATTTCTTGTGATTACTATTTCAATAATCTTGCGGTTAATAATCTCATTTTGATTGATGATTTATTTCATATCTTAGTTATATGTTTCTTACCATATCTTTATTTAGTTTAAGGTTTAGTATTTTTTTTCTAGTTCTATTTAGTGTATTTTTACTTTTTGTTTTTGGAAATGGGGTTCGTGGGGACTCTTGATTTTTTTCTATTAATTAACTCAATAATGCTACATGGAGCAATTTGCTCCGGAGCAACAGGGAGTAAACTATAATTTTACATGATTAATAAGTTTTTTTAGGTAAGTTCATTAGTTTCCTAATTTTATATTTACTTATTTACCCTTTATTAATTGTTATGGATAGATATTTAATAGATCATTATTTATGTAAAACAAATTATAGAAACAATTAAAATATCTAAATATACTCAATCAATAGATCATTATTCCTATAGGTTTTCTCCTAATTGAACTCTCTTTCCTTATCATTGTTTACTTTTAACCATATTGCTCCATGTATTTCTTTTCTTTGTCATTATTTTAATTTTTTTTAAAGATATTTTATTAATATTGTTGATGTTTTTTGTCTTTATTTTTTAAAATATATTTTTATTAATATTGTTGAGAAAATATATAAATTGAAGTTCTGAACTTATATTCATATACTTTCAACTTAATTAAATAATATTATACATTATGATTATTTGTGAAAATTAAAAAGTTTTAAATTTAAAATCAAATATTGAATTATGTGTTCTCAACCCGTTCACTGTTCAATTTATTAATTATTATAATTATTAATTAATATTATATTTTAGTATATAGATTAAATTTGTTAATATATATTTACATACTTATAAGAATTCAAAAAATGTCACATTTTCAACACATCTCTAATCTATATTAATTAATTATTATTAACTCATTTTATATTTTTATATTAAGATTAATGTTGATAATAATTATAGTAACATATTATGAAAAATTCAAAAGGTGCCATACTCTCAAGCCTTCTCGCGTTTTTCCACTTTCTAATAAATATTAATTAACTAATTATTATCACATAATTTTATTTTATTTATATTTAGATTGAAATAATTACTAATATTTAGTTACATACTCCAATTATTGAAAATATATCACAAATTACCTATAGAGAATACTTAAAATTTGAAAATAAGTTATTTCAACTTTTATTGTAAATACAATTTATTTAATTATTTTCATAAATATCTTTTTTTTTAATTAAAATTATTTCATATGTAATTTATTTTTTAATTAAAATAATAAACTTAGATTTTTCCTATTAATTATATACGACTTATTTATAATTTTATATTAGGATAAAAGAAACTTATTGAATTAGATAAAATATAATTAAAATAAACTATTAAGTTTGGCTAAATATAATAAAAATAAAATATTCAATTAGGCAAGATACAATTAAAGAAAAATATTAAATTAGGTGTATATTAGGCTCCGACACATATGCAACCGAAGCACCAAAACTTCTTATTATCCAAGCGAAGTATACGAAGCAAGCACATTGTATGAGGATTTTGCATTAATATATACTTATTTAACACTTGTGTATTACACGGGACTTATCAAAAGTTAAATATAAAAAATATTTGTGATAATTACTTAATTTTAAATCTAAAATTAAAAAATTAAAAAAATGTATGCTCAACCCGTGCCTTGTATATGATGTCTAATATATTTAATAATTGTTAGAAACATTAAAGTATTTTGTATTTTATGTTTAAATTAGATTCATTAATAATCTTAGTTACATACTTACAAAAATTCAAAAGGCGTCACATTCTAAATCCGTGTCTAATATCTATTTTATTAATTATTATTATTAAATCATTTTATATATTAATATTTAGAATAAATTTGTTAATAATTCTTAGTTACATACTTTGAGATATTCAAAAGATGTCGTACTCTCAGCCCGTGTCGTATTGTACTGATGTCTAATCAATGTTTATTAATTATTAGTATATAATTTAATATTTTTATATTTAAATTGAATACATTGCTAAATTTAGTTACATACTTATATTATTGTATATAACTCATATTTTACCTATATAGAATATTTGAAACTTCAAAATTGAAATTATTTTAAATTATATTATTAATAAAGCTTATTTAATTATTTTCATAATAATTTAATTTTTTTGTAATTAAAAATATTTCATGTGTAGTTTTTTAGTATATTTAATGAATATTACTCATTTTCAAGTTTTTTTACTTTGAATGTAGCATGATTCATATTGGAATTATATTAAATTCTACTATAAATGAGGGTTATTATGCTATATAATAACTTTATTATACATCAACTTTTAAAAATATAATTATAAAAAATATTTTACTAATTATGTAACTATTAGTAGTTATTTTTTATTGTTAAAAATATTCACAAAGTATCATTGTAAACTCAATATATATAGTAATTTAAATAAACCACATTCAATAAATTATAATTTGTAATTTATATAATTATACTAGAGTTTATATACCCGCATGTGTTTTAAATATTTTATATATATATATATCATACCTATGTATTAAATGAAAATATTCATATCCTACGTCATGCGGAGGCTTACTTGGCGACTTTTGAAAATTTAAAAACTTACTAAAATATAAGATTTATAATATTTACCTAATTATATATATTTCCTTTTTTTTTCCAACTTAATATCTTCATTTTATTGTATTTTCCTATTTATTATTTTCCTTTAATTATCTTCATAATTTAATATTTTCCTTTGATTAATATTTTAGCTAATTCAATATTTTCTTTTATTCTTCTAATAAAATATATAAGAAGTCATATATAATTAGAAAAAGAATCTAAATACTTATTTTAATTAAAAAAAATTTACTTATAAGATAATATTAATTACATAAAAAAACTTAATTATTTATAAATAATATAAATACATTGTATTTAGAATAAAATTTAAAATATATAATTAAGTGACGAGTTACTTCAATAATCTAAGTATGCAACTAAATATTATTAAAGAATTCAATTTAAATATAAGAATATAAATTTATGTAATAATAATTAATAAATGTTAATTAGACACCAGTATGGGTTGAGAATACAACATCTTTTGAATTTCTCTATGTATGTAACTAAGAATTATTATAAAAATTAATTTAATTATTAAAATATTTAATAATAATTAATTATTTAAAATTAGATACGGGTTGAGCATGTAATAAGTTTTGAGTTTATTTACGTATGTAACTATGAAATTATTAACGAACTTATTCTAAATATTAAAATACAAATTATTTAACAATAAAAAATAATAGTTCTAACTAGCCATACACACACACACACACACACACACACACACACACACACACACACACATATATATATATATATAGGATTGAGTTCAAATGAGAACCCCGTCATTATATGTGAACCTAGGGACTAATCCTGGCCTTAGATCTAATATTAATTATTAAACATATTTTTTATTTCCTATGGTTATATAAAGAAAATATAACATATGTAAGTTAAAGATGTTTTTTATTTAATAATAAAGTCTACCACTTTAAAACAATCTATTTATTATTTACATATTTAATTCATGTCAAAGTTTACCATACATATCATATGTTATTTTAACAAAATATATAATTAGATATGGATATAAATGTTAGATTTTATTACCATATTAAGTTTATATATTATAATAAGGTTAAAACTGTAATTGAATATTACTTACCTTATAAAAAGTTTGTTGCTTCAGAGCGAATTGCTCCATATAGCATCACTCTAATTAATTTATCCAATTAGCCTTAGTTTTCTCCCCACTTATGATTATGTTTCTTACCAACCGTCCAATCGAGTTTTGAGTTTAAACATGGAGAAACTCATTTCAGGTAAGGGAATATTTAGAAGTCTAAAGAAACTCCAATATCCACTTCATCTCCTCCAACGACTATGAAGTCCATCCCTCCCTTGGATAATGGTTCTTCGATGCCTGATTTATTAGCGCCTATTGTACTGCCGATGATCGACTCGCAATCGGTCCATCAATTCAATCACTACTTTTTTAAAGTTTAAAAATTGAGTTACGAATATCCCCCATAATATGAAAGGGTTTATTGTAGTGTGGAAAAGATCTTCCCCAGTTGTGTTTCTCATGGAATAAAAATCAGAGTGGAGGCTTTCGATCGAATGATGATGGAAATTAAAATTAAGCTAAACACAAGATAACGTTGTTTGAAGGGTTATATTTTTAAACTAAGACCAGAATTGGACTCAAAATCATTTTAAAGGAAAGCATATAAAAGATAATTAAAGGAATAAAATTATTGAAAATTAATAAAAAGTAAAGGTCGAAGGCACTGTAGTCGTCTCCACGACCAATTGGATAATTTATTGAGTATTTAATGTGCACAAGTTGGGGTCGTCAGTCTCAATCAGGGTCATCAATCGCAATCTCAATTCGATTTTAATCCAATGTTGATACATTCTTTCGGTATCAATCAACATCTAAATACAATGACAGTTAGCCAAATAATTAATTTCGCAAAACAAAACATATAACATGAGATTAGCACAATAAATTGCCCAATAACTTGCAAATCGATGGCTATAAAGTCACCTAGGCCTTAGACAAAATATATCTAGCTTAAATATATGAAAAGTATCAATAATCAAGGAAAAAGAAAGCATGGAATTAAAAACCCTAATAATGAAACTAAGAAATAAGGACATAAATCTGAAAAGGAAATGGCATATCGGAAGGAGATATCACTTCTCCAACATAATTCAACACGAAGAGGTCATCACAACGAGCGAAAAAGCAAAATACTCGACTAAATGAAGGACAAGAATGTCTGTCGAGCAAAACAAGTTATCATCGTGCTGCTCGAATGTCGTGATCGAATTTAACACAACTATGGGCTTACATGTTGGAATGATAGGAAAAGAAAATCCGTGAGATAATACACGAGCCTCAATGGTCTTTAGAGGCTAGAAACGAGAGTAATCGATCACAAACACTAAATCACCACATAGTGGGAGCAAATCACAAGGCTTGACCACTGGGAGGAATTTTTTTTTAAGAATTTAAAGCGACCTTTGGGTGAGCCAATTAGGAATAGAATGCACAAGGACTCCCGATTGACAAAATGGGTTGAAAAACTCTTTTACTTCCATGATGGCCATCCCTTCACTCTCGAAATCATATAAAGACTTATCTGGGCACAAGATAGGGGGATCAGGATCAATCTCAACAAGCTCTTCCACCACCTCATTCTAAAGATTTAATAAGGCATCAGGTGGTGGTGGTAGAGGCTCAACAATCACAAACTCTTCCAAGAATTTCCTCATTAGCTCTATCATCCTCACAAAAGGTAATATGGCTGAAATCATTAATTTTCGCTAAAATCTCCATAGGCAACACCTCCTTGCACTCGTCCACTAATATAGCCTCTTTGAATGGCAAATTGGTACAACTATGCTCTTTTAAACCAATAGGGCCCAACAACTCAATCCCATCCTCGATAAGATCCAATAATCACAAATCATCACTCATCACCAGAACCTCCATTGGCATCACCCCCACACTTTCATCCACAAAATTATCAATGAGAATAAGGGAGGCAATACACACATCCAAATTACCTCAACTCTCACCTCCTCATAACTATCCTCTTGAATGTAATTATACAAAGTGGATGTGGATTGATAATGATCATAGCTCGGGTTATAAGAAAACTGGGCAAGGGAAGCATGATGGTCATAACAAAAACTATAGGACTTGGGAGCCTCATAATGTTTACTACGATAGTACGAAGGGGATGAGGGATAGTAATCATAGCTCAGATTATGAAAATGTGATGCATGGGGAGCATATAAAGCGTTATATCCCAAATCAGGATTTTTGGGAGGCAACGCTTGAGGCTTGTAACTCTGACTATAGGAATACGAAGTAGATATAGTATATTTATCATACCACATATTGGAATAGAGTGAGGTAGGTGGAGCATAAGGTTTGTAGCTCGAGGAATAGTTTGGGACTTCCAATGGAAGGATTATATTAGAGTTCCAATGAAGCGTTAATTACAGGTGAAGAATTATATCCTGTATCATAGTAAATTGGGAGTTTCAATTGAAGGATCATTTTAGAGCGCTCGATTGGAATCTCTCATCTAAGTGGTTGGAGTCCATCATTGAACGTTAGGAGCTTTAGGGTCATCATCGATAAAAAGAGCATAATAATTGGCCTTCTTTGGTTTCACGTATGGCTGATGAGCATGAGTATAAGGATAGTCATATGTCGAAGAAGCATGAAAATTGGGAGGTAGAGCACACGGTTGCCCATAAGGAGCTTAAGGATCATCATCAACGACACTCTTCGATTTCACAAATGGTCGATGAGCATAAGGAGCATAATGATCATCATATGAAAGGGGAGCTCAATATTCGACCATCTTTGGTTTGTTAAATATTAGATCTCAAAAGATGCGGGTGAGGTTGTCGATATAACTTGCAATCATAACACTCAATAAACAAAATTAAATGTACCGGCGGAAAATAAGAAAAATGAGCATGAAAAAAAAAAATACAACTAAGGAAAATAAAATTATACTAAATCTAAGCTAAGATAACATAAAAACAATCAAAAGATTCCTTAAACCTTAGTGATAATCCCTTGGATCTCCCGTTGTTTATTCCCCAGCAACGGTGCCAAAATTTTGATTGGTCGATTCACTCACTACTTTTTAAAAATTTTAAAAGTGAGTTACAAATCGCAACCCGTAATAAGACGGGGTCGATTTTAGTGTAGCGATATCTTCATGAGTTGTCTCTCTTGAGTAATGAAAATTAGAGTGGAGGCTTTCGGTCAAACGATGATGGAAATTAAAACTAAGCTAAACACACGAGCATGTTGTTTGAAGGGTTTTTGTTTATAAACAAAGACAATAACTAGAATCAAAATCATCATAAAGGAATGCAAGTTTTGAAAATTAATAAAAAGCTAAGGTCTACGGCACTAGACTCGTCTTCATGACACATTGGACAATTTATCGAGCATATAATGTGCACAAGTCGGGGTCATCAAACCTAACGTTGTGTTCGTCAATCCCAAACTCAATTTAACTTTAATATGATGTTGATATCTCCTTTAGGTCTCAATCAACGTCTAAAGACAATTAAGAGTTTGCCAAACAATTAATTTTGCAAAACTGTACAAAATGAGATGTGCAAAATAAATTGCCCAAAAACTCACCTAGGCCCTAGACCAAATAGATCAAGTTTAAAGAGATGAAAAGTAGCAATAAATTAAGGAAAGAGCTAGCAAGAACATAAATCATGTAATTAAAATCCGTAATCATGAAATTAAGTAATAAACACATAAATTTTGAAAAGAAAATGGTAAATTCAAAGGATATATCACTTCTCCAACACAGTTCAACACGAAGAGGTCATCACAATGAGCGGAAAAAGCAAAATGCTTGACTAAAGGAAGGAGGAGAACGTTCGTCAAGCAAAAGAAGTTATCACTGGGTCGCTCGAATTCCGTGACTGATTTTACCACAACTATGGGCTCACATGTAAGAATGATAGGAAAAGAAAAGTCACAAGCTAATAGATGAGCCTCAGTGGTCTTCAAGGGCCGAAAATGAAAGTAGTCGACCACAGACAATAAATCACCACATAACGGGAGCAAATGACAAGGTTTGACTGCTGGGAGAAAAATAATGTCAAATAAGAATATAAAGAATCTTTTGAGTGAGCGAAAGCTCTTAAGAAGATAATGCACAATTATCCTGATTGACAAAATGTGTCGAAAACTCTTTTACCCCCAAGATAGCCATATATTCACACTCAAAATCACATAAAGACTTATCCGGGCATAAGAGCGGGGGATCGGGCTTAATCTAAACAAGTTCTTCAACCACCTAATTCTCAAATTTTAATAACGCATAAATTCACAAACTCCTCCAAGTTCTCCTCCTCAGATCTATCATCCTCACATAAGGCAATAAGTTACAAATCATCAATATCCACTAAAATGTCCATAGGTAACACCTCCTTGCACTCGTCTACTAATATAGCCCCATGGAATGGCAAAGGGTATAATTATACTACTTCAAACCAATGGGTCCCACCAACTCATTTTAATCCTCGATAAGACCCAACAAGCTCAAATCATCACTCACCACCAGAATCTCCATTGATATTACCCCCAGAATCTCCTCATTACTAGCCTGTTAAATGTAAGTGAAGTGGATGCGAATTGGTATTGATAAAATGGGTCATGGGAAGAATGAGGGATAATATTTACTATATCTCGGGCTTGTTCGATTTCACATATAGCCAACAAGCATAAGGAGTATGGGGATCATCATAGAATATAGGAAGGTTGAGCACACGGGTCCCTATAAGGAGCATAAGGATTATAGTCATCCACCCTCTTCAGTTTCACATATGGATGACGATCATAAGGAGCATAATGATCGTCATATGAAGGGCGAGCTTGATAATCATCCATCTTCATTTTGTCAAATCTTGGACCTCAAAAGATGTGGGTGAGTTTGTCGATATAACTTGCAATCACAACACTCAACAAATAAGATTAAACATACCGGTGAGAAACAAGAAAAACAAGCATAAAAGAAAAAAGAACAATACAAATAGTGGAAAAAGAAAGTATACTAAAGCTAAGCTAAGATCACATAAAAAATCAAAAGCTTCCTTAAATCTTTTTCGTTCGCCAATAACGGTGCAAAAATTCTGATCGGTCAATTCACTAACTAATTTTTAAAAGTTTTAAAATTGAGTTATGAATCTCCCCCAAAATAGGACGAGGTCGATTGTAGTGTGCCGATATCTTCCCCGATTGTGCCTCTCGAGAACTGAAAATCGGAGTGGAGGCTTTCAATCAAACAATGACGTAATTTAAAACTAAGCTAAACACAAGATCCCGTTGTTTGAAGGGTTTTGATTTTAAACTAAGATGGGAATTAGAATCAAATCATTTTAAAGGAAAGAATTTAAAATATAATTAAAAGAAGACAAGTTTTGGAAATTAATAAAAAGCAAAGGTCTAGGAAACTAGACGCATCTTCACGACTAATTAGATAATTTATTGCGCATTTAATGTCCATAAGTTGGGGGTGTCAATCCCAACGTCGAGGTTATTAATCCCAACCTTAATTTGATTTTAATCTAATATTTATATTTCCTTATGTTATTAATAAATGTCTAAAGATAACTAAGACTTGGCATAACAATTAGTTTCGCAAAACAAAATCGTACAGAATGAGATATGCACAATATATTGCCCAATAACTTACCAATATATGGCTCTAAACTCACATAAGCCGTAGACCAAATAGATCAAGCTTAAAGATAATAAAGGTAGCAATAAATCAAGAATAGAGCAATCGAGAACTTAAATCATGCATTAAAAACCCTAGTCATGAAATTAACCAATAGAGACATATAATCTGAAAAGAAAATGCCAAATTTGAAGGATATCTCATTTCTCCGACACAAATGAACCACAAAGTTCAAATCTTTAAGGACTAGCAAGTAACAAAGACTAGATCTAGGTTTTAAGAAAACTAGTAAAAAAGAAATCTAAAATGCAATAAAGGCAATCAAAATGATAAGAACAGAAAAATAAAAGACAAGATCTATAATCCTTGTTTTTCAATAACAAGGCAGTCTAAATCTTACTTGAAAAAGACTAGAAACAAAGAGTAGATATAAGATTTAATAAAAACAAACAAAAATCAATTAAAAGAAAATTAAAGACAATTAGGAGAGCAATCTTACTAGAATTATACTAGAAATCTTCAATACTTGCTTGTCACTTAGCAAGAAAATTTTAATTTTCAACTACAAAAGCATGAATTAAAATCTAGATATAAGAGATCAAACACTAATATAAAAATAAAATATAAAAAGATGAGCTAAAATTAAGCTTAGGTAGCGATTATTGATAATGAGGAAGAGTATTGAACATCAAATGGAGGGACAAAGGACATTTCAACCCAAAGTATCTCAAAACCCCGAGAAATAAAGTGGTGCAATGCGCTTGGGCATTTGTGTGATCTACCTGCGGCGAAATGATGAGTCGGGTGCAGAATATTTAAGTTAAGAAGGAATTTTGTGGCTATAAAATGCCGAATTAGCTGTAGATGTATGAACATGAAATGGATCCCTGGCTATTGGATTTAATAAGGATCTCTAATTACATCGAAATAAAGTCTGTGCAGAGAGTTATGGCCTCCACACCAATACCTGCCATATCTAAGAATTCAGCGCGATGTTTTCACTTCTAGCTAACTTTTGCCATTCTTATCGTACAAACTAGGCTAATTGGTAAGCATGAAAGTTCTATATCTCTCTCTTATATTTACAATATTATAAAATATAATTAGGTTTCATGAGATGTCAGGGATTTAGGATCAAAATACAACAAATGCAACATCCAGCATGGGAATGTGTGGGCTGACAACGTAAATGGTCGCATTTCTCGTCGTTTTCACTTCATATTCGTACCATATACTCGAAGACACTTGTTATTGAATTCATTGGCTTGGCTTATCTCTAGAACTTAGACCAGGCCCACTTTGACCAAGTTTGGCCTAAAAAGATAAAATAACATAAAATTCCACAAAAATATGAGAAAAACACGAAAAAACACAAAAAATATGAAACAAGCTATGAAAATGCAAAATAACGTAATATGACACAATCTACAACTCAAACCAAACTAAAATTCACAAAAAGACACAAAATCACACTAAAAATACACACAAATATGTACAAAACAGCCATCTTCCTCTTTGTTGTGGTATGTCCTCTTAAAATACTTGCAGAGTATGCCTCGTTGCCACCAGCATGTCTTATGTTTATGTTTCTACATAGACATCTATTCCTTATAGTGAACCTGAACATATCCCCTCTGATTCTTCCATCTCCGCGAATGATTAAATGACACCCGGTTGCATAGATATGACTCTGATTCCAGTCTCCGAAGACCCTCATGTGACAATTATCCTAGGTGACAGGGCTAATGAGATTCACATGGAAAACCCTCCTGATTTTGGGTTTGTCAATAAGGTTTTTATCACAGTGGGGAATTATTCTTTCAAATGACCTCGCCGGCTTTAAGATACTACTCCTTTGACTAATTGAACAAAAATCAAGTCCATGAGTTAATAAAGATAAATGCTGACTTTGAGACTATGTTTTGTGGAAGAAGAATTAATTGACGAGATAATAGCTATGATGATGATTAAGTACCTCTGAGTGGAGATTTGGATGTTGATGTTGAGATACCAGTGAATCCCGTTTTATCCAACTCAAAGAATGATGATGTTTCTCAATTTCAAGTTCAGCGTCATGTTCTCACTCCCTAGAACATGTTTCAACATGTTAGTGAGCCTGTTATAATTTTGAACAATAGGAATCTTCAGATTATGAGTCAACCTTAGCCTGTATTATGCTAAAACTGAAACAAGTGCCTTTAACATCGGCCTCTCTGAATGTTGGTTCACAAAAACCAACACCGCCAGCTTCTAGTCCATCATTTGCGAGCTGGACAAATTCTAACAACTCTGATGATGAAGATTTTGAAGCTAATCCCTTTGATGGTGATGAGGCAATGGTGGATCTGTCTGTTGATCGCACTAATGCTGATGATGAGAATGTTTACCCCCACATAATTATGATTTCGATATTGATCCAAGTTCTGATCTTTCATACCATTTCTCTCTAGTTCTGATTGGTTTTTAACCTTAAGGCATCAAACTATTATTGAGGATAGGCGGGTGGATCATGATTTGTTTGAGAATAATAATATGAATAAATATCTTTGGAGAAAAGGGTTGGTATCGACCGTGACCACAACCATGCCCTATTTGAGGGATGCTGTGCTTGAGTTTTATGTTAATATGTTATTATTTGTTTCAAATAGGTTGTCTTGGAATTATGGGCGGGTGCATGTGCGTGGGAGGGTGCATTTTTTTACTCCTGCTGAAATTAATGAGCTGTATTGTATTGATTTTTTTGAGGAGGTTGTCATGGTAGATGATATGGACAAGGTTGCATGGTTATAACTGATAACATGAAAAAACGCTGGATTAATAGGCTTGCGAGCTCAAAGATAACATTGTTATACTCTATATTACATAAAGTGGATGTAAGGAATTGGGTTCTTAATATTAATTTTATAGTAGTCACCCAACCACAAGGCCAGGTTCTCTATAAGATTGACACTGGAATGAACTTCAACTTTGGGTAAAATAGGTTTGATATTTCCACAAGGTTTTCTACGTCCACATCTAATAAATGGGGTCTCCTATATTCTTTGCTCATTTATTCTATTCTTTCTAAACAGTGCTTGCCGCCTTTGGATGGTGAGCACTTTAATGTTGAGCCTAGATTTTTTGCGCTTAGTCACAAGCGCTTTGTTGGCCGCATTAGGACTTTTGTTATATCACTTATCTTTTCTAATGATAAACCATTGGCTTATACAAAAATCCTTGCTCTTGCTTCTCCTGAACATTTTTCTTCTGATGTCTCTCATGGTGTCACTGACATTTCCTACGAATATTCATTCTTATGTGCCTTTTCCAGGTTCCCCCACTATTTCTATTGCTCGATCTAACTTCCAGGGACATCTTGCACTAGTTAAGCAACCAGTCAAGGGTGTTTGGGCTCACCTTGCTATTTTTCTTACTCTGCGTGACATTTATAAATCATCTCTCCTTTTGCCTTCTAGTTGAAAGGGGGAGATAATGATGATGCTGATGCTGGTGCTAGAGATGATACAGAGGTTTTCTTTGCTTACATAGAGGCTGGGCAAGTTGTTATCCAAGTTGTTAGCAAAGGTAACGAGAAATTAAGGGTAGAAAGTGTTGGTGCTAGTGATGATACAGAGGTTGTCTTTGCTGATGTAGAGGCTAGGCAAGTTTTTAGCAAAGGTAAGGAGAAAATGAATGTGAAAGTGCTGGTGCTGGTACTCCTCCAAGGAGTTTTGATGGTTCTGTTTCGAGTGGTACCATTGTATAATGATGTTTTGGGAAGTTTAATTTCCTAAAATATTTGTTTGTTTGTTTTTTAGATTTATTGTTTTTTTTTTTCCTTGCTATGGTTTTTTTGAGCTTGATAAGATATTATTACATTATATCTAGTCTTTCTTATCACTACAACAAATGACACCTACTGGAAGGACAAAATTGGAAGGACAAATTTGTCCTTTATATAAGGTAAAAAATATAGGAACGACATACAAAAGTCGTTCCTGTAGGCCCATTTACCTATTGGAACGATATTTGTCGTTCCTATAAATAAAAATGTTGTTCTTGTAAATATAATTTTCGTTCAACAGAGCACCAATTTAATGGTGTATCTGTTGGAACGACATGTCCTTCCAATTAATAAAATGTCCTTCCAAAATACCACTAACCTCATTCAATACCCTCCACCTTATCTTCACCTACACCCACTCTTTCAATATTAATTTTGTTTTTTCTCCACCTTATCCTTCACTTCGGTTTTTATCTTTCACTCCAGCCTCATTCCATCCCCCACAAATTTCTCATCTCCAAATTTCTCCTCTTCAAATTCATGTTTGAGCATAATTTCCTGTTGCTGTAACTTGAAGGACTCGTCTTTCAAGAAGTTTTGAATGTCCTTCCAGAATAAATGACAGATGTTCGACCTGAAAATTCCTCTTGAAGGACGTGAGAAAAAGGTACAATTTCAATTCTTCTCCCTACCTCCTATGTTTGTATTTGTGTTATATTTCAAGAATTTTTCAGAAATGACAGATGAATTACTTGTCCCTTCCTCATGTGTTTGTTTTAGTATTATATTTCAAGAAATTTGCAACAATGTTAGATAAATTGGGGGGTGAATTCTTTTTCTTGTACTTGGAAGGACATGTCCTTCCAGAATATTGGGTTGTCGTTCCAATAAATTTACAGGTGGAGTTTATAGCAGCAGCATCATTGTGGCTCTCTTCAGTCTGCCTGTTGACTGATGGACTAATAATATCTCAAAGTTTCCTTAGTTGTTAATCATTTAGGTAAAATAAAGGTTTTACAGTAATATTTGTCATATCTTCAAATCCAGATAGGTTTATTTATTAGTTATTTTAAGATTACATTATAACAACTCAGGAGCAGATTATTGTGTTTGGAAGGACATGTCCTTTCAGAATCTTGGTTTTATCGTTCCAATAGGTTGTTTGTTTTTGTGTTTGTTTTCGAAATAAAAGAATAGAAATTTGCTAATGCACATCATATACACACTCAAATAGAAAGGAAAATTGTAATTTTATGTATTATAGTTTTCTAATATTTTTGGGTTTTTTTTTGTGTTTTGTGCTTTTGTTTTTTTTAATCAATCCATAATTATATATTTATAAATAAATGTAAAATAGATGAATTTTTTAAATAATTTATAATAGAGGATCTAACAATTTACCTAACTATTTTGGTCATTTTTCTTTTTCCAACTTTCAAATATGGTGATGGATAAGAGATGGACGCGAATTACAAATAAAATGTCACCAGAGTTTAGGCGTGGAGTGAGTGAATTTATTAACATGTGTGGGGCTCTTGTAAATAGGACAGGCATGATTAAGTGCCCGTGCAACAAGTGTTTAAATTTGGAGTCTATGAAGTTGGAAGTTGTTCGGATGCATATTCAGAGGTATGGGTTTGATGCATCATATGATATTTGGTTTCACCACGGAGAGCGTTTACCAGAACACGAACATGGTCCGTCAGCCGTTGACTTTGAAATGATGGATGAAATGAGAAATGTAATGGAAGACGTGGACCCAGATGATGAGTATGGGTTGGAGAGCCCTGACGAGCAGTATCATAACTTGTACGAGGCAATGGACACTAAATTGTATGAAGGGATTTCATCAGTCTCTTCATTAAATTTTCTTGTGAAGTTGATGAATATCAAGGTGAATGACAAGTGGACAAATAGATCATTTAATGAGTTTCTTAAGTTATTGAAACTCGCATTTCCATCGATGAAACTTGTCAACTCACACTATGAGGCAAAGAAGTTGCCTGAAAGTTTGGGTCTCGGCTATGAGAATATACATGTATGCGATATTTCCCTATGATCCCAAGATTGAAGAGGTTATTTGCAATGGAAGAGACCACAAAACTTATGCGTTGGCATAGTACTGGGTATCATACAAGTGCAGATGTTATGACTCATCTGAGGGATGGAAAAGCATGGCGTGCATTTGACGTTAGACATCCAGATTTTTCTAGTGAGCGACGCAATGTTCGTCTTGGACTTGCGGCTGATGGCGTCAACCCATTTGGTGATATGAGTCAGGTGTATAGCATGTGGCCAGTAATATTGATAGTTTATAATCTTCCACCATGTCTATGCATGAAACCGGAGTATTTGATGCTGACACTATTGATACCTGGATCTAAATCCCCGGGAAAAGATTTCGACATTTTCCTATGGCCTGTTGTTGATGAATTGAATATTCTGTGGTCAATTGGTGTGGACACACTTAATGATGCCACAAAAAATCGTGGTTTATTTCGCATGCGAGCAGCATTAATGTGGACAATTAATGACTTCCCAGCAAGAAGTACTCTGTCAGGGTGGAGCGGGCAAGGTTACATGGCTTGTCCCACATGTAATGATGAGACCCCATTAATGAGCGTATTGGGAAAGATAGTATACTTTGGTACTAGAATGTTTCTTCCGATACACCATAGATGGAGGAGTTCGCTTGACTTCAACGGTCTACCGGAACGTCGGAGTTCTCTAATAAAAAAAACAATGAAAGACATATTGGTCCAACTAAATCGAGTCAGACCAAAGATATCTGGGAGACATAAGAGTTATGGTGGTGCAGGGACCCGTAAATATGCAGATGAGTTGAATTGAAAAAAAAAAGTATTTTTTTTTAGCTCCCTTACTGGTCTAGTAATGACTTGAAACACAATATCGACATGATGCATTTAGAGAAGAATGTGTGTGATAGTGTCGTGGGGACCATCATGGATGATCCACTGAAGTCGAAGGATACTCTTAATGCAAGACGCGATCTAATGAGAATGAATATTAGGCCAGAGTTGCACCTTATCGAGGATAGGGGTAAGATACTGAAGCCAAGGGCTCGTTACACACTACCCCGGCCAAACGAGTTGAATTTTGCAATTGGAACAGGTCTGTGAGATTTCCAGATTGATTTGCATCAAACTTGAGAAGGTATGTACCTCCAGGTCAGGGCCGCTTAACTGGATTGAAATCTCACGATTGCAATATCATAATGCAAAGATAATTGCCAGTGGCAGCCCATGCATACTTGGACAAGGATATATCTGATGCTATAATAGAGTTATGTAACTTCTTCAAGAAAATGTATGCCAAAAGTTTGAATGTGAGTGACCTTATATCAGCCCAGTCAATAGCCGAGGCATATGTGGCAAAAGAGGCATTGATAATAATAGATATGTTTATTTATTTTCCCTAATAAAAATCTTAAATAAATTATAGAAAGAAAAAATACCTAAATAAACAATTATTTAGTTAAAAATAACAAACTATGAAAAGAAAAAAACCTATATAAATAGATATGTTTATTTATTTAAAAACAATAAATTATAAAAAGAAAAAAAAAATAAATAAATTTATTTATTTAGAAAAAATAAATTAGGATTTAGAAATAACTCATCAAATTAGGGTTATACCAGGTAATTACTTTTTTAAATTAAATGGTCTGGGACGTGTTTGACACCCGTGTTCCGATATTTTGATTTTTTTAATTAATTTAATGGGCGACACGCGTATGTGATTGGCGTCCAGACCCAAAATCTCAAATTTGTTTGAATATATAATATTTTATTAATTTCTAATTAAAATTATACTATTTATTTAATAATACCAAATTATATGCATAAATAAATAAAATAAATGGACATAAAGAAAGAAATGCCAAAAAACATGGGCGGCAATGTGAAAAAGAAGAAAACACATGACGGGCGGCAATGCGAAAATTTGAGGAGCATTCCTGAAAGCGGCAAAACAAATATTTCACAACAATTTCCCTCTTCCCAGCTCTACCCCAAATCTTCTTAGCTAATCACCGACCGTAGGGAGGTTTTCTCCCCCACATGTCTAAAAAAATTGTCGTTTGTCCGTCCGTCCCCTTTTTCGTTCAAACCTTCGTTCATCCCTTTTTCGCCGCACTCCAGAACTCAACCAAATCTACCTCGCCCGCTCGCCTCTGTTTAGAACTCGATCAATAGTTGCACCGCTCATCTCACTCGTATCTCCACCACGTATGTGTGTCCGCGCCGCGCTCACGGGGAAGGCGACTGTTGAATTTTTTTTTGGGATTTTATTTAAGGATTGGGTTGAAATACATATACTTCTCTCCTACCACACAACAGCTTCAACAGATTGCCAACAAACTTCCCATTTTTGTAGCATTTAGTTCACGATTTTGAATTCTTTCCAGGCAACGGCATTCAGTGGATATCTCACAATCCTTGGTTTTCTCGCATGAGGTATGATTTCATCCGACCCATCATTTTTTTCCTCTATTTAAATGTATAATCTTCTTAGCAATTTCTACCATCTTCATTCCATTCATTGTTAGTAGATTTTTTTTTATTTCTTTTATAATAATCAAACTCTAATCTTATACGACTGCACTATTGGTGTTCATATTTTTTATTTTTTTTTTTATAATAATCACCACTGACTTTTTTTATGCTTTCATATTTTAGATTTAACATACAGGCAAATGCCTATAGGAGCGACAATTTTGGAACGACATGTCGTTCCGATAGATCAAAAGCAAAGACAACAACACTTGTAGGAACGACTTTTGTCCTTCCAGTTGGTCTCATTTGTTGTAATGTATTATCATTTTTTATTAACAAAAACAACATATATTTTTATATTCAGGGGGAGTTATTTTCACTAAGAGGAGTTGTACTCTCTCTCTCTCTCTCACTCATTTGTCTAGAAAGGTAAAGGGGGGAGATTTTTGGAAATTTGATTTCCATCGAATCTTTTTTTATTATTGGATTAGTATATATTTAATTATTTGTATTTTTTGACTTATTTATAGTATATGACTCTTTATTTATGTATATTTATTTATCTTGTTGTCTAAATTATTTATCTAGGGTAAGACTCCTTTTGTAGTACGAAAATATTATTTTAATACTTTCCTGAAACTAAAGAAAATAATTAAATCTACTATGTATATTTTATTACTCTTATATGATGAAGATACATATTTTTGTGTATAAAAACCAAAACTTAAGGAATCACTTCACAACCTTGAAGAACACGGGAGATAAAGAGCACAATGGTGATAAATCAAGTCTAAAGAAGTTTTCGTTGATTGCCGCTTTCTCACTTTAAGTGAAAACATTGTTTACTTGAAGGTTTTTCGGAAGAATCAAGATTGATAATCAGAGATTTGCTCACATAGAAGATCCTATTTATTACTAGATGTTTTACGATTTTGATTTATAATGTAAAATAAATGTATTTACTAGCAATATCCTTGTTGGGCTTAAGGCCACGTGTTATGAGTTATTAACTCATAAGAAAATTTTATACCTGTGTTCTATATATTTTCATTGCTTTGTATACTGAATATTAGTATTGGTGTTACAGACACCTCGACTAAAATTCGATCTCTGATTCTTGTCAAGGTGTTTTCGTGTCCTACAAGACTTTCACTATATATACATATATATATAATGGTTATAAAAGTAATGGATTAAATGGTATAATATGACACATGAAATATGTAAATATATAAAGTTCTATCGGTAATGAATATCCCTCAAACACTAAAAGATAGTTCTAGAACTAAATGCTCGTAGTATATAGACAAGAATGCTCTAGAGGATGGAATTCTCACCCCATTTGGAGTGAATTTTAACAATGTAAATGGATTTGGTTTTCCATTCCCAACTGATTCATGAATATTTTCTTATATAAACTAGGATATTGCCCTTACAATGGACGAAATATAATGTATGGAACATGGAATAATTATGTTATTGAAAATTGGTATATTAAAAGAATAATAATTAGATTTCGAGTCATGACAGTGTTAATTAGACTCAAACTCAATATGTCATGCAAACAGAGGGATATGGATCCAATT
Organism: Phtheirospermum japonicum; assembly: GCA_014905375.1. Taxonomy (NCBI): domain Eukaryota; kingdom Viridiplantae; phylum Streptophyta; class Magnoliopsida; order Lamiales; family Orobanchaceae; genus Phtheirospermum; species Phtheirospermum japonicum. Next base: position 619,511 of record BMAC01000199.1, read on the forward strand.
GGAGTCGTCTTGACCCAAACATAAAATTTAATAAATAATAATCATTTAAGACATAAAGTTGTTGGCTTAATAATCGTAGAGGTTATTTATACAAATTAATAAACCATAAACTAGTATTTCAAACTCTTCCCAATTAAAACCACAAAATATGAGTGAGGACTCATAATGAATTAATTAAAAATAATTACCCATAATAGAAAAAAGTATTAAAATATTGATAGTTAATTATTAATAGAAAAATATTTGAATGTAGCGATGAAGAGAATGAACAAAACAAAAACCATCAATGCACGATCATAAAGTTGTACTTCAAATTGAAATTCTTCCCAGCAAAATTCACAAAAGTTTAGGAAAAATCAATGCAACAATGCAACAATCAACAAAAAGAAGAAAAAGAATGACAAGAAAATTGAATTTGGTAATAAAGATGATGAATAAACCAAACATCTTATAAACACGAGTTTTAGCATATATTGGGACTCATTTACTTAGGTCTCAATTACTGATTCTGCTTCCATAATGTCTTTTACCTTCATTTTATATTATTTGGATATTATTACACGTTTGATATGGTGTTTTTGTAAGAAATTGGAGCTTATTGGGCTTATTAATGATGATAATAGTGATTTAAGCAAGAAATAAATGAGAAAAGAATCCAATGGGATGCAACCAAGGCCGGTCCACACAACCTATATATCAATAGGGTCTGGAGACTCACTATCAACCCCATTAATGGTCAATAGCGAGATCGCTAATGTGCATCAATTTAACGGCGATGGTTAGCAACCCGAGTAGCAGTCGATACTTAGACCGCTACTGTGTCATGTTTTCACAACAACCATTAGCGATCCATAGAGTATTCACTAATGAGTCAAAAGCATTACAAAATAGCCCAACATCAGAGTAAATGGCCAAGATTTGATTTTATACTATAAAAGGAAAGGCGCATAGAAGCTGACCCAAAAAAATGAAGCTACAAAACTTTTCACCACTTATCATCATCAATCATTTTGTGTAGGATTAGAAGTTTGAGTGAATTTGAGAGTGAAATTGGAGGAGAAAAATGTGGGGGGTGGGTGGAGATGGAAAGATCCACACGTTTCAAGGGTTTAACTTTCTTTTTTACTTTTCTTTATGAATGTTAGATGTTCGATAAATTGTATGTATGAAATTAAGAACATGTCTGGCAGATTTCCATTTATTCCAGGGTTTGGTATGAATAATGATTGAATAATTTTGATAATTCATTCAATTCAACTATTATCCCTTTGTTTATTTTCAAAGCTTCACTTCATCCTATGGATTTTGCAAGACTAAATCTGAAAAGGTATCAAAAGGTAGCTTCCAAACTCTGATAATTGAGCTCAAGGAAGTGAGAAATGAAGGAGCAGTTCAGGTTTTAATTTTATTGGTTTATAAATGCTTGGAAACATTTGTTTTTCTAAAAGTTTCAATTGATTAAAAAACTTTAAAAACTTATAGTTTGATAAAATAATTTGAGAGATGAGGTTTATCAATAAACTTTCAAACACAAAACACTCTGATCAATAAGATCGGGAGGTTTGCAATTATTTGTGAAGTATTAAAGATATTTAAAACTTTTTGGAGTTCTAATTATGATTTCAAACGGACTTAGAATCAACGATTTAATCACTTCAAGCAAAGGATTAAAATACAATTGTGGTTGACTTATAATTGAATTGAATCACAATATATTTGATATATTTAAAAGGACGAATATTATTAAATCATTATGATTCCAAACCCCGTAATATTCTTTAGCACTTGATTTTTTCAACCTTTATATTGTGCTTTGATATTGGTAAATCTCTTAGTTGATACTTTTTATTAGTTTATGTTCATCGTTTAAAACGACATAACCTAAATTATTTCTTATCATTATGATAACTATGTTATCTGTTGAGAAATGTATTTTTGACAATAATACCTATTTTGTTATTTGCCTTTCTTAGGTACAAAATTAATTAGGAACTTTAGATTGTGTTTCCTAGTTTATTTATAGGATTTTATTTTCCTAGATTGTGTCTAGATTTTAGTATGCTTATTTTCCAAATTTAGAATTCTAGGATTGTCTATTTAAGACAAGAAGAATTCTAAAGCTACGGACGACTTTTACGCACGGGATTTCTGAAGAAGATGGACGACGCAAGACGCACGAGCAAGACAAATAACACGAAGACTGCTTGGAGCCATTGATCGAGATCGAAAAGTTATTTGAAGTTGCGTGACCAGCGGAGAAGAGCTTGTTCAACCTAGGCGACAAATATTTAGTATCATGTGTTTTGATACTTTAGTTTTCATATATTACTTAATATTTTTGTATTTATCACAAAACAAGAAAGTAATATAGTTTTCGGGTTTGTACACCCAAGTTCACAAGTACTTTTACTTGTGAACTGAATTTGTTATATCGTGTTCTTAAGTTTTTATTTCCGCTGCATAATTTTTATTTTACTCTGGTCGATGTTGGTAGTCAGTGTTGTTTAACATTGATAACAATATCGTAAATCTGAGACTTATTTTTAAAACCATAGACCTTCAAATTTTACAATTGGTACCAGAGCGGGTTACTTAACCTTTTAAGTAATGATCCTTTTTTAGGTGATATGGATGCTCAAGGTAACCCAAGGCCTCCGATTCTCAATAGGGAAAAATATTCTCTCTGGAAACAGAGGATGCGGTGGCACTTAAAAAGTATTGACGAACGTGTATGGAAAACCGTTCTCCTTGGGTGGGAAAAGCCACGTGTTACTGATGGGGAAGGCGATATCCTTCCCAAAAAGGAAGTAGATTGGACTCCTGAGGAAGCAGTTGCTGCAAACTGGAATTCCAAATGCATCAATACCTTGTGTAGCTATGTAGATGCAAGCTACTATCGAGTCATCAAGATTTATGAGTCAGCAAAGGATGCATTCCAAAGTGTGTGTGAAGGAACTGCGAGCATGAAGAAATCAAGGCTGAGAATGTTGGTGTCCACATTCGAAGCGATGAGAATGGATGAGAAGGAGTTGATCATGGACTACGCCATGAGATTGTCAGACGTCAAAGTCGAGTGCAGAGAGCTTGGTGAAGCAATAACAAACTCTCATCTTGTAGGAAAACTGTTGAAATCTATTACGAAGAAATACAATATGAAGGTGATTGCCATAGAAGAATCTAAAGATGTTGATAACATTGAGTTCATCACCTTAGTTGGAAACCTTAAGCAGTATGAGATAGAACACCTTGATTCCAACTCAAAAGAGAAGAACGTTGCCTTTTCCTCCAATACTAATTCAGACAACGATGAGAATGAAGAGGAGTTTGATTTCAATGGAATTCTGAAAAAGATGGAATCCACTACGCTTTGTGAAGACGAATTGTCGTTTGTTACCCAACATTTCAACAGTTTCTTGAAGAAGAAGAATAGCCTTGGAGGTCCAAATACGAAGACCAGGCCATATGTGTCCACGCCAAAATTCACCGGACGTGCTCTTCCCAGATCTCAGACCACATCTTCAATTCCAAACGCATCCAAACCCACGAGACCACTCAGTGAGGTGCAGTGTCATGAATGTAAAGGTTGGGGACATTACAAAAATGAATGTCCTAACACTCTTAGGAATAAAAGCATGGTTGATACTGATTTCACTGAGGATGTCAATGATTCCGAGTCAACTGAACCTGTTCCATCCTTATTTACCCATGTTTGTTTGGGACGATGACGTCCATGTTGATATCCTTGAAACCAATATCGTATGCTTGAATGTTGAAACTACTGACTATCATAAGGAGTACGAGATGCTGAGTGTTGAGCACCAGCAACTGTTTGTCAGCTGGGGAAAACAAGTACTCAAGGTCAAGGATCTCGTGAAAGAAGTAGAAAAACTGACCAAAGAAAGGGATGATCAGCTTAACATAATTGTTCGTCTGGAAACATCTCTTACCAAGAAGGATGTTGAGCTAGATAAGGTGAGAACCGAGCTGACGAAGGTCCAAGGAACCATATCAAGTCTGAACAAAGGCAAGGCGAAACTTGATGAAATCTTAGAGATAAGCTTCCCAGAAACCTCGAAGCATGGAATTAGATATAAATCGAATCAACCGTCACATTCCTCAAGTCAAGAGCAGAATTTGCCCAAGAGGCACAAGAAGAGAAGAAGACAGTTCGTGTGCCATCATTGTGGGGAGCCCGGACACATTCGGCCTTTCTGCTGGAAAATCATAGGCGAGAGAAGACACTTTCAGAGAACTAATGCGGCTGCTAAATCCAATGTTGGTTTCCGTCATACCAACATCAATACCAACACCAGATTCCAACAAGTGTGGGTAAAGAAAAATAACGTCAAGTGTAATATGATCCATACCTCCCTGAAGTCTCACGTCCCTGGAGTCTGGTATTTAGATAGTGGTTGCTCGAAGCATATGATTGGGTCAGAGGAGCTTCTTTCCAACATTATCAGATTTCGTGGTGGCAAGGTAGAGTATGGTGGAGGCGCAAATGGCCAAATTGTTGGTCAAGGAACTCTCCATGTTCCCAGTGTTGTAACCCTGGAAAATGTGTTGCTAGTATAAGGACTTACTGAAAATTTGATTAGCATAAGTCAATTGTGCGACGGAGGCTTTAGTGTCAAATTCAACCGTGAGAAGTGTGAAGTCTATGAGGAGAATGGTCCATGTATTCTTATTGGACAACGGACTTCAGATAATTGTTATCAAATCAATTGTGATGCTTTTTGCAGGTTATCTCAACTAAGTGATGCTGAGGTGTGGCATCATAAACTGGGGCATGTCAACTACAAGATGATGGAAAAGTTGGCCAAAGAAGAAGCAGTGACTGGGCTTCCTAAGATAAACACCAAGATCATTCCTATATGCGAGGCGTGCCAGAAAGGAAAGCAGGTCAGAGTGCCACATCCAGTCCAGCAAAGTCTCACTACATCTTCTTGCTTTGAACTCCTTCATATGGATCTCATGGGTCCACTTGAGGTCGAGAGCCTTGGTGGTAAGAGGTATGTTTTAGTTATTGTCGATGATTTTTCTAGGTTCACTTGGGTAGAATTTCTAAAAGAAAAATCTGAAACTTTTGAGGCTTTCAAAAAACTTGCAATGAAGCTATGTGTAAGGTTCAATGTGAACATTGGTAGGATTAGAAATGATCACGGTAAAGAGTTTCAAAATGCATCTTTCTCTAAATACTGCACTTCGGAGGGCATAAGTCATGAATTTTCTTCACCTATTACTCCACATAAAATGGCATAGCCAAACGTAAAAATAGGACTCTCGCTGAAATGACTAGAACTATGCTCATTTCAAATAGCATAGCAAATGTTTTTGGGATGAAGCGATGAACACTGCATGTCATATCACAAATTGGGCTTATTTTAGACCAGGGTCATGTGCTACTCCCTATGAGTTGTTGATGGGTAAAAAACCAAAATTGAGCTATTTTAATGTGTTTGGATGTATTTTCTATGTGCTCAACAATAGAAATCACCTAGCTAAACTGGACTCAAAGAGTGATAAGTGTATTTTCATGGGTTATTCCCAAAATAGTCATGCATGTAGGTTGTTTAACCTTAGAACTCGAAGCATCTTTGAGTCTGTAAATGTCAAGTTCGATGATCTAACGAGTGGAGTCAAGCCTACTGAGGATAATGATCTTATGTATGTTCAAAATCCTCAAGGAAATGTCACTCCTACTTCAGATGATAGTGCAGGTATTCAAAAGAGAGATGCAGGTCCTGAAGTCAGAGAGTTGAATGATGTTGATACTGGGATACCAACATCAGAACCAACATCAAGTCAAGTCACCGCAGAATCAGATTCTAATTCAGAAGAAGAAGATCCAGCTAATCCCATTGATCTTCATCAGAGGGATATTCCATCTAGAATCAAGAAAAACCACCTCGTGGGCCAAATTATCGGTGATTTAGATGAAAGGAGTACAAGACGAAGACAGATAAATTTCAAGGAGATGGTTAGGTACATGTGTCTATCTAAAAATTGTTCTAAGATTCATGAATCTTTGTACCTTTCTAAAATAGAGCCCAAGCGAGTGGAGGATGCGCTCAAGGATGAGTTCTGGATTCGGGCGATGCAAGAAGAGCTGGACCAGTTTGCCAAAAACGACGTTTGGGATTTACTGCCACGACAAGAAAATTCCCACATGACGCGAACAAATTGGATATTCAAGAACAAGACTGATGAAGCAAGCAACATTGTGAGGAACAAAGCTCGACTGGTTGCACAAGGTTATACACAAATTGAAGGGATCGATTTTGATGAAACATTTTCCCCTGTTGCCCGCATTGAGTCAGTAAGACTTTTACTTTCTGTTGCTTGTTATATGAAGATTTCATTGCATCAAATGGACATTAAGAGTGCTTTTTTAAATGGAGTTTTGAGTGAAGAAGTGTATGTTGAGCAGCCTAAAGGATTTGTGGATCCTCAAAAACCAATTTTTTTTTTAAAACTGAAAAAGGCTCTTTATGGTTTAAAACAAGCTCCAAGAGCTTGGTATGAAAGGCTAACTCAGCATTTGCTTTATTTGAACTTTAGACGGGAAAGTAGATGAAACTTTGTTCCTTCTTAAATCTAATAAGCACATCTTAATCGTCCAAATTTATGTGGATGATATTATTTTTGGATCCACTAACGAGCATATGGTCAAGGAGTTTGTTACTCAAATGTCCGATACATTCGAGATGAGCAGGGAAGGTAACCTCTCATACTTTCTTGGTTTACAAATCAAATAGTTTGATGACGGTATTTTCCTTTCCCAGGCTAAATATGCTAAGAACTAGGTTAAAAAGTTTGGTTTAGAAAGTGAAACTCATAAGAATACGCCACTGGGAAAAACTGTGAAGCTGTTGAGAGACAATATTGGTAAGGGTGTTGATAACACCATGTATAGAGTTATGATAGGGAGTTTATTGTATTTGACAGCAAGTAGACCAGATATTATGTATATTGTGTGCTTATGTGCTAGATATCAGTCTAATCCAAAAGAGTCACACTTAAAAGCAGTTAAAAGAATAATAACGTATATTGCTGGTACAACTGAACTAGGTGTGTGGTACACAAAAGATACTGGTAATGAACTTGTAGGGTACACTGATTCGGATTGGGCTGGGGATGTGCTAGTAAAAAGAGTACTACTGGGGGATGTTTTTTTCTGGGTAACAATTTAATCTCTTGGTACAGCAAGAAGCAAAATTGTATTTCTCTTTCTACAGCTGAAGCCGAGTACATTGCAGCTGGAAGTGCGTGCACACAATTAATGTGGATGAACCAGATGATAGAGGACTACTGTCTGCACAGTAGTATCTTGACTGTGCTGTGTGACAATTCCAGTGCCATTGACATCTCGAAAAATCCCGTCCAGCATTCTCGAATCAAACACATTGACATATGGTACCACTTTAATCGAGACCTAATTGAGAGGAAGATTTTTAGCCTTGAGTATATTGGAGTAGATAATCAGCTTGCTGACATCTTCACTAACGCATTAGATTTCGAGACCTTCTCTCGTTTGATGAGAGATCTCGGTATGTGCACTGTCTGAACCAATGTTGGTTTGTAATGTTGTGACACCCTATATCAACATCAGTCACAACATTTGTATACTTTTGCATGCATCTTTATCTTTCTTTTCATACATAATCCTAATGCATTGAGTTTGATTGAAAGTACAATAAGGTCCTGTGTTGCAATAAAAGTGATGGCAAAAAGAACCAACCTCTTCAATTAGGTGATTGTGAGATTTGCCCGCAGAAACTGGTTTTCTCCCAAGTCCAAAAACAAGAGGTTTTTAACAGCAATTGCTGAAGATTAAAAGATTCAAATCCCTTCAAGGATGAAGAAAATATGAATACAAAATGATCCAATATTTAAATATCACCTTCTTGAGAGATCTTGACGTAGTCATTTACTTGGGTTCAGGGGTAAATTTCCATTGACTTCACCTAAGGAAATATTGGTTTATAATGTTATCAGTAATAAAAAGCAACATTGGATCAAGTCACTGAAATCTTAATAAATTATTGTATATACATTTAGGTCATGTTTTTTAGGTATCCCGTAGGACATTCATACTTTGTGAAGATGCCATCTTGTTGTACGTTTTGCTGCTTGTGTTCTTTGTCTATCTTGAGAACTCTTAATTTTGTTTTGAATTGAGCTAACTAAGTGTTTCAGTGAAGTTAAAATTGGACAGCTGGACAAGTAATAACGAGGCAAACTTGGTGAGTGAAAATTAACATTGCACAAGATTGATACTACTGGGCTGATGGTTCAATTTTTCTAGCTTTGTATTTCGGCCGATTTTATTTTAAAAGTAGTGCAATTTATTATTTTAAAAAAAAAGGATAATGGAGTAATGGGTTCGATCAGATTGCTTACATTAAGGGGGAGTACTGATTTTAAAGGAAATAAAATCGGAATTGGGGGTCAAAAATCCGTTGGATAGTAAAATCAGGGATTTTCCTTTTATTTTCTTGTTTTCTCTCTCCTTAGGCAACGTTAACTCTTTGGAAGCTTAAAAATCTGAAACTTTTTACCGTTTGATCATTACCCTCTACCACTTGAACTCTCCAGCCTTCTTACTTCTCTCCAATTCTCTCAATTTTTTTGTTTTTCTCTTGTGTTTTTGAGAATTTACAGGATGACAAACTCGCCGCCACCTTCGTCTGTTCCAGAATTGCTGGCAGAACTCCGCCGCACCGGCGAACAGATCCCTGCACTCTATGTGCGAGTTGGTGGCCTGGATATACGCACCGAAATTGGTGGTGGTTCTTCTTCCAACCCACCACTGGTAACAACATCACCGCCTCGCTCGCCGCCGCTCGAATTTCAACATGGAGTCCTAACTCCGTCACAGGTTGACGCCATTCCTGTATCGCAGGTGTTCCCCGATCAGCCCAGGAATGAAATTGATGTTGATAATCCCCCAGATTTGGCTTTTGTTGCTGAGACGTTTGGGAGAGTGGGGAACCCTATCTTGAAGAGGTCCTGGCGCCTGCGGAATATTCCACCCGGCGTTGTGCCGCCTGCAGTACCGAAGAGCAAGGCAGGGCCGCACCGCAATGTGCCGATTGAGCATATGAACCTCACGGAGGATGTCACTGTGATGTCTGATCCTGATGATGAAGATTTTGTTCCTGATGCTCCGGTTGAGGGGGCCGTGCCGCCGTTTACTTCTGCCCCAAGTCTGCCGGCGAAGAAGTTTACTCGCCGAAAACAGCTTGTGAGGAAGGCCGACAGGAGATCCATGGCTCAACTGCAATAGATATTCTTCCCCCCCCCCCCCCCCCCCCACACTATTTTGGATTTTATCACCAGCGAAGTGAGTAGCTCATCTAAGTCGTCGACTGTTAGTTCTCCTCCATCCCCTGTTTGTGATGATCAACCCGAGTTTGATCCAGATTTGTTTGAGTATTCCCCTGATTCCTCATTTGATGTGCCTCTTCGAGATATTCTTAATGCTTGCAAGAAGAACAGGAAGAAAGAGAAAATGGATGCGGAGGACGATGTTGCTACTCATGTTGGTTCCCCCATACCAACATCACATCATTCACCGTTTGTTTCGTCCTCCAGTGCTGCCTCTGTTTCGATTGCTTCTCGTGCTCCCACGCCGACTTCTTCAGACGCATGTGCTCACTCCCAGTCCTCCTCGGGTACTCCTTCTCAGACTCCTGATCTTGAGGATATGGTGTCTTTTTCGGAGGAGTTTTTGACTGATGAAGCTGCCAAGTTGTTTACCACCTACCAGACCCGCCACATGATCGCCGAGCGCCGAGTCCCGGTTGAGTTATTTGAGAAAAACAATCTGATTGCCTATCTTCAACACAAAGGTATGTATTCCACCATTTCTACGACAATGCCTTTTGTCCGAGAGATAGTTTTAGAGTTTTATGCCAACCTTTTGACCTCTATTGTTGATTTGGAGTCCGTAAATTATGGAAAAGTAATTGTTCGTGGCAATGTGTTTTATTTCACTCCTGCTTTGATTGATGAGTTGTTTTGATCTGAGCCATACCGGGGTGACTCGACAGTTCATGATATGAATGAGGTAGTTTCATTTTTGTCTGGTGGTCTGGTTAATTCTTGGGTTGAGCAGCTCCCTAGTACTCGCATGTCGTCTCTTTATTATATTCTGCATAAGCTTGCTATTTGTAATTGGGTTCCCTCCAAGAAAACCACCTTTGTTACGCGGCCTCAGGCCCAGTTCTTGTATAAGCTTGGGCGAGGGATCAAATTTAGTTTTGGCCAGCATGTTTTTGATATTATTGCTAAGTTTGCCACCACGAAGTCCGCGACCTCATTGTGTTTTCCTTCTTTGATTTTTAGTTTGCTAGAGAACCAAGGTTTGACACTTCGTCCCGATGATGTGCTCACGGGTGAAGCTGATTGGTGTGCTTTGAGAGGTCAGCATGTTACCGGTGCCAGATTCATTGATCTTCCTTGGAAGGCTCCGTTTCAAGACAATGTTGGTAGTGGTGTTGGGACGGCCGATCCCAACATGGTCCGCATTTTTGCACAGGTCCTTCGTGCACATGTAGGTTCCATTGAATTGCAGATGATTCAGCTGAAGGCTCTTCGTATCTCTCTCTGAAGGCCCTTTCGCTTTCTGTTCAAAAAGGGGGAGAAGACGACGCTGCTGAAGATGTTGTTGGAGATGATGCTACTGGAGATAATGTTGATGGAGAAGATGCTGTTGCTACCGAACCCTTGGCCAGTCTTGCTCAGGAAAAGCGAAGGAAGCGAATTCGCCCTCGCAATAAGGCTTTGAGAAAAATGATGAGAATGCAGAAGAGGAAGAGTAAGGATAGGGGTGAAGGAACTTCGACATCCCCTCGTCGTTCGAAGAGGGTTCAAAGTCAATAGTTCCTTTATTCTGATTTGTTTTGTTAAGTGTTATTTTGAACAATGTTGGTTTGTAATGTTGGTTTGAATTTTTAACAACATTGGGTATTTTGTTTAGGGGGAGTTTTCTAACTTAGGGGGAGTTAATATTTTTATGTTATTGTGTCGTAGTGTTTTGTCCAGAAAGGCAAAAGGGGGAGATTGTTGAGGAATTTATTCTTGTCAATAATTCCTATTTTGTTATTTGCCTTTCTTAGGTAAAAAATTAATTAGAAACTCTAGATTGTGTTTCCTAGTTTATTTATAGGATTTTATTTTCCTAGATTGTGTCTAGATTTTAGTATGCTTATTTTCCAAATTTAGAATTCTTGGATTGTCTATTTAAGACAAGAAGAATTATAAAGCTACGGACGACTTTTACGCATGGGATTTCTAAAGAAGACGGACGACGCAAAAAGCAAGACGCACAAGTAAGACAAAGAACATGAAGACTGCTTGGAGCCATTGATCGAGATCGACAAGTTATTTAAAGTTGCGTGACCAACGGAGAAGAGCTTGTTCAACCTAGGCGACAAATATTTAGTATCATGTGTTCTGATACTTTAGTTTTTATATATTACTTAATATTTTTGTATTTATCACAAAACAAGAAAGTAATATAGTTTTCGGGTATGTACACCCAAGTTCACAAGTACTTTTACTTGTGAACTGAATTTGTTATATCGTGTTCTTAAGTTTTTATTTCCGCTGCATAATTTTTATTTTACTCTGGTCGATGTTGGTAGTCAGTGTTGTTTAACATTGATAACAACATCGTAAATATGAGACTTATTTTTAAAACCATAAACCTTCAAATTTTACATTATCCATATAGTACTTATAAATATTGAACTGTTATATGTTCCTTGTGGGATTCAACCTTTCTTCTTTTATACTACATCTACACCGTATACTTGTGGTTAGGTAGATTATATAAATTGACAAGTTCTTATTACTTGAATAATCACTAGTTAAAATAGGGATTGGTTAACTTTTTGGCGCTTCAAGAGCATGATTACACAATTTTTCCACTTAGTTAGAGAGCCATTACACGAGGCTTAGGAAATATTTAAGGTGTTATTGAGAATGTGCTCACAACATGGTTTACCAAAAGGCCAACAAATTTGCTACTTTTACAATGGGTTGAGTGGGCACTCGAAGGTTATGGTAGATATCTCATCTGTAGGTGCTTTGTTAGCAACAATCACCGATGAGACGATGATAGTTCTTGAAGAGATGGTGGTTAATAGTTATCAATGGCTGATGAAATGATCAATGATGAAGAAAGTTGCCATAGTAGATGAGAATGATGTGATGACCGCTATGTCACAACAATTAGTGATGATGATTAAAACGTTCAACATGTTAATGTCACAAAGCTCGGTGCTTTCAATGAGTGAATAATGTGGATTTTCCTACACGAGGGGGGTAAAGATGTAGACTTTGTAAACCAAAGAAACTTCAACAATAATTATAGAGGCACCAAGGCAAAAATCAATATCACTCATGGATGAGAAATCATCAAAATTTCTGTTATACCAATCCGAATAACTAACTCCAACCACCACCAGGTTTTTCATTAATAAACAGAGTAATAAATGAGAATAAGAATCTAAGCATAGAAGACATGTTACTGCATTTATGGGTGAAATGAACTCTCGGTTCATGAAGGGTGAAGTAAGGACAGATAGGATGGAGGTGAACATAACTCAAATGAATGGGTGACCACTATTATTGAGAAACAACATAAGAGGGGGTAAGTTTTGAAAAACACGAAAGTAAACCCCAAAGAACAAGTGAATGCAATTCATTCGAGAAGTGAGACGCATTACGAAGGACCAACTATGTTGGACATTGAACGTGAACTCACAAAAAAGGTGGAAAAATATGCGCAGTAGGATATGGTTGAAGTAAAAATTGAAAAAGGAGTTGAGAAGACAAAATCTAACTCTATTCACCTTAATCCTTATAATTCATTATCGTTTTCATAGAAAACTGAAAAGAAAAATATAGATGAGCGATTTTATATAAATTTTTATACTTTTCAAAAAATCCATATAAAAATATTGTTTTGATGCTTTGATGCACATGCCAAACTAAGGGAGGTTCTTGAAGGAGGTTATAAGCAAAACGAAGAGATGTGAAGAATATGAGACTGTAAACCTTACCGAGGAATGTAGTGTATTATCCAAAAGAAATTACCTCTAAAATGCAAGGACCCTGGGAGTTTGTGACAAACGTGCTATGTGATATTCATGCTAGCATAAACCATATGCGGTTACCGATTTTCATGAAATTGGAGATCAGAAGCATCAAGCCGACGGATATAATGCTCCAAATGGTGGATAGACCTTGACATACCCGAAGGGTATAATATAGTATGTATTGGTCAAAGATGATGACTTCTATGTCCTTGTAGATTATGTACTGTTATACATGGAAGAGGACAAGAACATGCCATTGATATTAGGGAAGCCTTTTTTAGCAATGAGCCAAACTCTTATTGACGTTGAGAAGTGAGAACTCACCTTGCGTATCAATTATGAACATAAAGTTTTAAAAATATATAATTCCATAAAAATGTGTGATAATGTGCATCGAATGAAAGAGTGTTAAAGGATAGACGATTTCAACATTAATGTTGAAAATGCTTTCATTACACCAATTAATCGAGTTTTGCACAAATCCCTTAGCTCTTGTTGTAATGTTATGAGAAGTGTTGTATGTAGGAAGCACGAGTGAAGTAAGGTGACAAACGGAAGAAAAAGAACGAAAGAGTAATGGCATCACCGTTCAGAAACCCGGACTCTTGACAAAAGAAAGTGTCTAGATAAAAGATGAAATTGTAAAGTACATTGGTAGATTTATTTTTAAAAAATCAAGGTTTTTGCCCTATTATCAAACTTAGTAGCGACCGCTAACCAGGTTGCTAATGTGTTCTATTTCAAAGGCAAGAGCTAGCGACTTAAGTATCGGTCACTAGTGAGAACACTATTGTGTGCTCTTTTCAAAGAGACTTATAGAGACCCGACTATTATAGGGTCTCCAATGAGCCAAAAATGAATATAAACCCAAAAAAACATAAAAATATATTTTAAACTTCATTTTGTTCTTTCAAACTCGCTTAGCACCCTTCTGATTGTTCAAAAAATTTCATTTTTTTTTTAATTCTCAAAGAGTTCTTGTTTTAAGCATAATACATATCAAAAAAACTTCAATTCATCAACACAAATGCAATGACAAGGTTTGGATTCTTCAAGTTCTCAACTAGGGTTCTTTATTTTTAAAATTTGGAAATTTCGTAGAATTCGTTCAACACATGTATACTTGTTTGTTTATGCCTAGGATTATTTATGATGATGAATTTGTTTTATTAGGTGTATGGGCTACTTCAAAATTTGAACTTGAGTTTGAATTTTCTTTGAGAAAGTTTGTCAAACACTTGAGGTGCATGCTTAGTTCTTAAATATTTATGCATTTTGAAATGATTGAGCGTTGCTATGATGATCATTGAGTCATTAGAATGTGAACTCCTTGTTATTATAGTCTTGATATTGAATATATTGACGTTTGGGATGATATTCATCCGTTTACTGGGACAATTATTGAAACAATGATCAATTGGACTTGAATATTTGAAGTTTACCAGGAATTATGAAATTTTTCATGATTGAGACATTATTTTTTATTTAGTACATTGCGAGTTTTTGAATGATGAATGTTTTGTTTTTGTTTTGAATTAGATAAACTTAATAATTGTTAGTACATTTGGAGTTGGGTTTAATTGAAGCGAGTTTGTAGGAAATGGCTATACGACGCACAGGTAATCAATGGGGAGGAAATCCTTCCTGAACACTCTAAATAAGGGAACCAACCCTATCACCACCTCATATCTCATTCGAAGAAGAAGAAGATGAGTACATTTTGAATCTGACTATCAGTCTGAATGAATTCGGAGTATGATTACCTTCACTTGAGAAATGATAGAAATGGGATCGGCTTAGCATTTTTGGATTCCGAGCGACAAAGTATAGAAACTCAAAGTGCATACAAGTACCCAAAATTGAAGATGATGTGAACCGACTCTTTAGTCAGATTGGGTGGAATGGTGGTCTTATAAACAAAAGGTGGCCAAATCAATAGGTGACATTAGATTTTTTGAGCAACCTCGAGGTCCAGAAGGTGAGGACGACAAAAGATCTTGAGGTGATCTCTTTTCGCTAATATTGATCACTACCTCACTATGGCCCAAATTAAGGAGCTATTCAACCTCCCATATAGAGGTTATTATGAATTTGTGATGGAAAAATACAAGAGGAACAAGTTTAAGGCCAAGATTACAAGGAGAGCTGGGGAAGAAGACCAAGTATATAATGTACAAAAGTCTAAAGCCTTGGAGATTTGGAACCCGGCGTTTTGATACATTTAAAGGGTGATATCATCGACGAAACTTGCTCATTGCGAAAACAGAGATATACTGAAGAAACAAGTATTCGCATTGCGGTGTATGCTATTAGAAAAGACGTTTAAAGTCTCACAGGCCCTTTTCGAACAATTTCTTTTACAATCAAGCAACAAGAAAGGTCCCATTGATATCGATAGCTTAGTCACACCCATTTCCAATTTCTTAGGAATCTGTTATGCTAATTAGAGAGTCATCACGGGGAAGAATGAGATAAATAATGAGCACTTGTGGATATCAAGAAGGATCATCTCCCATAATGATTACTATTTGTTCCAACAATGGGCAAATGACAACTTCCTTCTCATGAACCCGACTCTTACCTCACCCTAAAATCTCAAGGAAAGGAATAATTAGACCCTCGACTCACGAGAGCATTGAGAGGTTATACGAGCTTTTGGAGTCCCAAGGCCTATAAGGATGAGGCGAGACCCTCGCAACACCAATCAAGGGAAGATCATGAATCTAAATGGATTGATAGGTTAGAAGAATGTGTGGACAATATTAATGAGAATCAAATTGAGATGCGGAGAAATATGCGACAAATGGTGAGGATAATGAGATGAATGGACAACTTCCACATAATCCAGAATGACTACACTGCCGAAGCTGACTCGCCTTGATATTTGTAAGTCTCAACAAAAGTGAGCCACTAAATCACTTTCAAACTTATTACTACTTAGTGAAAATAAAAATAAAAAAAAATCTGGGGGGGACGGGGGGATGGAGTGCGGCTTACTTTGGACATATATATTACATTTTGTTTTTACATTATCATATAGGATTGCATTAGTTGATTTATATTATTTTTATTTTTCTTAGTCTTCTTTTATTTTCATGTTTAACTATTTTTGAGATTTGGAAATAAAACTGTGGATGATTACGAGTCTCTAATAATATATTAATTTATATGGACCTCTTTTGTTATTGCGTCGATGTGCTAAGGATGAGTTGCTTTTTTGAAACTTATCTATGTTTATAAAACATATGCTCGAACTAGGTTGTTATGCCCTAACTGAATAATATTTATTTTCTTGTTCTTGAAATAAATGATATACTTGTGAGATTGTACATTTTTTACTGAGAAATTGTAAAAATTGTCATTTTCTTTCTTGAGTAAATTATCGGTCATGAGTGTATCTCTATAGAACTTGCCTTGGTTTTATCTCGGAGTTGCAAGTGTATGATCCGACTTAACAATGACTTGGAAAACCTGATTCCGGCATTGAAATATATATATAATACTACAAATAGAATAATCCCTAAATAGCCCCATTTGAGATTTTATTTCCCATTCCTTGATAGCCATGAGCTTATTACATGCTCTTGAGAAGCATTTTTAAAGTTTTAACTTTTGTGAGGGATTTGAGAGTTTCATATTATAGTAAATTAAGTTGAGTGATGTTAGGTACAGGGAGTAAAACAGTGAAAAAAAAGCCGATGCTTAAAGGTTATGGTTATTCTTTATTTAGTAAATAAAGAAGAATATTCAAAAGCTTTAAGTAAATAACAATAAATTAGTAGTTTTTTAGTTTGTTTGAGAGACTATTCTTGAAAAGGCTTGTTATACAAAAATTTCGAGTTCTAGGGTAGAGGTGAAGCATAAAGAGCTTCAAAAGCTTAATTGTGGGTAGTTGGTATTTTTGTGTAATAGTTCGCATTACAGTCACTTTTATCTAAAATTTTCATACCTAACCAAAGAGATTACATTACAACCTTAACAAAGCCCTGATTCTTGTCATTTCATATACGGTGAGCAGTGGAGAGATAAATAATTTGTAAGGTTATGTAAGAGTGAATGTATTGACTTGATATTAAGCGTATACATGTTCTAATCAAACACTTGTATGATGAGGGAAATACTTACTTGGTAAGGATCATTGGTTTTATCTTTTTGTAGAATTAAAGGTATTAAAGGCATTTTTGATCGAGTTCTTGATGTTGTGTTTATATTTTAAAAAATACTTCTGAAGTAACATACATCATCACCAATTTTCCTATCACAATACTTGTCTTTGTTTCTATATTATTATTTTATTCTTCGAGACTGAATAAAATCTTAAGTTTGGAGGAGTTGATGAACATGATTTAAAGCATATTTTGAGACTTATTTAGTTAAGTCTCAATTATTGATTATGCTTCTAAAATACCTTTTAACTAATTATTTGGATGTTATTACGTGTTTGGTATGTTTTCATTGTTTTGTAGGAAATTGAAGCTTATTGGGCTTAATAATGATGATACGTTATGGGCAAGAAATATATAAGAAAAGAATCTAATGTGCCACAGCCAGGGCCGACCAACACAGCCTACACGTCAATAGGGCTGGAGACTCATTATCGACCCTATTAGCAGTCGATAGTGGAGTCAGTAATGTGAATCAATTTCACGGCGATGATTAAGGACATGCGTATGTTTTACATGTAATTATTATATTTTTCCTTGTATTTTTAGTTAGAGTTTAGCGTTGTCTTTAGTCGTTTTGAGTCATTTATTCTAGATCTTATGTTATTTTCTTGTTTATTTGATTCTCGGCTTAAAGTGTACAATGTGTGAAGATGTTTGTGCTATTTTTGGGTTTTTAAGTTTGAATTCTTGTTTTGTAGGTGGCTAAAAGGATTATATTCACTCGGAGGATGTTTTGGATCGAAAAACAAGGAATTGAAGCCGAAAGCATCCAGGATCGACTGAAAAATCTACAAATTGACTGCCTGATCGACTGGTGGTCGATCGACCGACAACGAATCGACTGAAAGAGCCCCGAATCGACTGCCAGATAGTAGCCAACCTCTTAGAATCAGGGCAATCGATCAGCTGCCTTGCATTCGATCGATAGGAAGTCAATCGACACCCCATCGGTCGATCGACTGCGACGCTAAGGGCTGCGGGAACTTTGATATTTTTGACGTTTTTGTCCCTACAAACAACTATATAAAGCCCACATCTTGAACCAATGAAGAACACCTCTCTCTACCCACCCCTAACTTGGGTTCTGGGATTGATTACTCTCAAGCTCTTGGATAATTCTCTCTTTCTTAGGTTTTAGATTTAATTTCAAGCTTATTTGTAATTTCTCTTTCTAGATTCAGATTTAATTTCAAGCACCTCCTTGGGTTTGTAAGCCTAAAAAGAATCCAAGTACTCCCTTGGATTGTTACTTTTGATTGAAATTATATTCAAGCTTTGTTTCCTTTCTTAATTCAAGTAAGTTTCCTTTCATTTTCATTCTTTTTTCTTCAATTTCATGCTTGTTCTTCAATTTATGCTTTTTGCCTTATCTCTTTATTTCATGTTAGATCTTAAGAATTAGCTATGGAATATAGATGAGTGACAAATCTAGATCATAGATCGGGTCTTAGATAGTTTTTATTTTGAGTATTTCATGTACTTTATTTTGATTTTTATTTTCATGCTTTGTTTCATGCTTAATCCTAGATCTAGGATTTGTTGCTTGTTATTTTAAATAAAGTTTTAAACTTTATTATCAAATTTTATTGCTTTATCCATTCAAGCTTTCAATTTTTGCTTATTTGCATTATTTAGGATTTTATGATCATGCAAGTATGGTTGTACCATGTGCTTTCATGCTTGTACTTTATGAAACATTGCATTTTCTTGCTTATTTTAATTATTGCTTGCATTTTCTATTAAGGCACACGACCGAGGCATCCGACCAACTTGCAATTTCATTTCCTAGTGTATTTTAGTTAGTTTAATTACTTTTATTTTTATTTTCCTTCACTTTTCAAAGCTACAAACACATTGAAACTTACATTCGAATCGATTTCCGATAATATCGAGCCAATGAACCCTATGATTTATTCATCACCACGAAAACTCTTCTAACAAAATGGCTCCATCGCGACTCGGCTTGGTTAAGGCTTTCAATTTGCTGGTAGTTTCATTGTGTTTTTAGTCTTTGTTATTTGACATTTTTTTTGTTAAGTATGCAAGGTGATTGTAACTATGGTGGATACATTCCCAACATGGGAGGGCATGGTACAAACCATGTTGGGAATGGGATGTATAATGGTTTTGGCAACGTGGGAGGGCATGGTGCAAACCACGTTGCCAATGGTGGATTCGGCTATGGGCAACCCAACATGGGAGGGCATTGTGCAAACCATGTTGGGTATAATGGTTACATGGGTAAGAATAGTCCGTACGAGGGTTATAGTGCTTCCAATCAATTCACGAGCATGTCTAATGGTGGATTTGTGAGTCCGAATGGGAATGTGAGTGGCCAATTTCCAAATCCCGACCCGTATGGAAGTTCTCATGCTTACAATTTCAATCATACCCCTGTTGGTGCCAACAATAGTACTCAAACTCTCGATCCGTATGAGTTGTTTGGCGGTGTGATCTCCAATGCCCAAAATGCTCCTCCCGCCCTCCATATTCTGATGAATGCTCCTATTCCTCCCTCCGATTCAAATCTCTTGGACATTTTGCAACAATTGCAAACACTTTCCATCACGTTGACATCGTTCGATACTAAGTTCAATGCTTTCGAGGCTACAATTGAGCAATTGGAAAGTGATGTGAATATGTTGAAGCAAGCGAATGAAGAGGACGAAATATTTCCAAGCCAAACTTCACATCCCCTTGCGGTCACGATCGTCGATAAGTGTGGGGTGGTTGATAATGAGCTTGTCCCGCCGTCCAAGGTGGAGGTGGTTTCTATTACGAGTATTCTTACTCTTCCAGATTCTACCCTCCCCAATTTTTCAAAGAATATTCTCGATGCCCCTATACCCTATCCATCAAGCTTATCCTTTGAGGTTTGTTTATGCATGGACGTAGCCCAAGAGTTTTTCGAACAAGCTTATATGGAAGGAATGAACCATGAGGGGGAGGTTGGCCCGGACGTTGATATTGAGGATTATTGCGAGGTTGTTGAGCCCCTTGTTTGTAATGACGAATCCGTTGTGCTCCAGCGTGCCCAAGAATTGTGTGACGAAGATTGTTTATGGGTCGTTGAGGGCACCGACGACTTTTTAGAGGGGGAGGTGGGGGTTATTAATGATAAGCTTGAAAAATTTAATGATTATCTTGAGGAGGAAGAGGAGAGCAAGTCGATTTTCATCCATGCAAATTCCCTTCGAGAGGAAGAGGAGGAGAGGATTAAAGTGCTTGAAGTTCTTAAGGGTGTTATTGATTGGGGACCCGGCTGGTTAAGAGAGATAGCCCTTTAAATTCGAGTCTTGAAGAAAGAATGGTGAGAACCGAGAGTTGGGGATTGTTGTGGGAAGGCTTAATGTTCGTACTCGCCGAGAGAGAGTGGGTGAATCCCATTGACTTGGTGCCAAAGACGAGCGGCATGTTCATTTTCGAGGATGAAAAAGGAGAGTTGTTAGCCACGAGGGCTACAATGGGTTGGAGGACGTTGATCGATTTTAAGAAGTTCAAAGTGTCTACCAAGAGAGATCGTTTCCCTTCCGCGTTTATCAACCAAATGTTAAACAATCTAGCTGAGACAAGCTTTAATTGCCCATTTGGAACTTTTGCTTTTTGAAGGATCTTATTTGAGATATGCAATGTGCCAAGGATGTTCTAAAGAGTGGATCCTCCCGACAAGGAGGAGATTGTATTTGTGGATCCTCCCATTATCTTTTCACCTTGATCAAAAGGGAGTTCGTCAAGCTAGTGACATAAAACAAGCGCTTCCTGGGAGGGCAACCCAAGTTTTTATCATTTATTTATTTTATTTTCTTTCTTTCTTTTTTAGAAGCCGGGCAATCGATCGACAACCCATCAGTCGATCGACTGCGACGCTAAGGGCTGCGGGAACTTTGGTGTTTTAGACGTTTTTGCCCCTACAAACAACTATATAAATCCCACGTCTTTCACTAATGAAGAACACCTCTCTCTACCCAACCCAAACTTGGGTTTGGGATTGATTACTCTCAAGCTCTTGGATAATTCTCTCTTTCTTAGGTTTTAGATTTAATTTCAAGCTTAGTTGTAATTTCTCTTTCTTAATTTAGATTTAATTTCAAGCACCTCCTTGAGTTTGTAAGCCTAAGAAGAATCCAAGTACTCCCTTGGATTGTTACTTTTAATTGCAATTACATTCAAGTTTTGTTTTCTTTCTTAATTCAAGTAAGTTTCCTTTCATTTTTATTCTTTGTTCTTCAATTTCATGCTTGTTCTTCAATTTATGCTTTTTGCCTTATCTCTTTTCATGCTTTGTTTCATGCTTAATCCTAGATCTAGGTTTAGTTGCTTGTTATTTTAAATAAAGTTTTAAACTTTATTATCAACTTTTATTGCTTTATCCATTCAAGCTTTCAATTTTTTCTTATTTGCATTATTTAGGATTCTATAATCATGCAAGCATGGTTGTACCTTGTACTTTCATTCTTGTACTTGATGAAACATTGCATTTTATTGCTTATTCTTATTATTGCTTGCATTTTCTATTAGGGCACACACCCGAGGCATGTGACCAACTTGCAACTTCATTTCCTAGTGTATTTTAGTTAGTTTAATTGATTTGTTTTCATTTTCCTTTTATATCCAAAGCTACAAACACATTGAATCTTACATTCGAAATGATTTCCGATAATATCGAGCCTATGAACCCGATGATTTATTCATCACCACGAAAACTCTTCTAACAGCGTAGCGGTTAATACTCAAACCGCTATTGTGTCATGTTTGCACGACACTCATTGGCGACTCCGTAAGAGGTCATGGGTGGGGTTGCTAATGGGTCAAAGACATTATAAAATGGCTCAAAATCAGAGATAATGACCAAGATTCGATTTCATACTATAAAAGGCACCTAGAAGTTGTCCAGAAAAATGAAGCTACACAGCTTCTCACCACTTATAATCATCCACCATGTTCTTGTTTAAAATAAGGGTTTCGATTGAATGTGAGAGTGAAATTGGAGGAGAAACATGTGGAGTACAGAGATTGAAAGATCCACACGCTTTAATGGTTTAACTTTCTTTTTACTTTTCTTCATGAATGTTAGATGTTCGATAAATTTGTCTACATGAGATTGTGAACATGCCTCTAGGATTTGGTATGATAATGATTGAATAATATTTTGATAATTCATTTAAATAAAGTGTGATCCCTTTGTTTATTTTCGTGTTTTGATTTTATTATTTCATAAGTTTTTGGCAGCATTTGTGTTTCTAAAAGTTGTGATTAATTGAAAACCTTTCAAAACTAATATTTTGATAATCATAATTTGATAGATGAGGTTTATCAATAGACTCTCGGACATGAAATACATTAACCAACAAGACCGGTAGGTTTTGCGATTAGTAGTGAAGTCGCAAAGATCTTTAAAACTTTTTGGAGTTCTAATCATGATAACAAAGGGACGAGTTATTTCATATTTAGAATTAATGGTTTAATCAGTTTGAGAGAATTATTAACTATAACTTTGATTAGCTTATAAGGGAATTGAATCACAATATACTTGATACATTGAAAATGTTGAACATTATGAAATGATTATGATTCCAATCCCCAAAAATTCTTTAACCCTTGAATCTCTCAGCCTATTAAAATTGTGAATTTATATAGGTAAATATCTTAGTTGATAATTTTTATTAGTTTATGTTCGTTGTTTGTAACTACAACCCAGATTATTTCTTATAGTACAAATAAGATTAGGTTATCCATATTGTATTTCTTATCAATATTGAATGTTATATGGTCCTTGTGGTACTCGACCGTCCTTCTTTCATACTACATCTACACAGTATACTTGCGGTGAGGTAAAGTAAATAAATGAACATATTTATTATGGCAAACACTTGTGTTAGGTTAGATTAACGGGTCATGACCGTTAGGCCATCTGACCCGATACTATAATATATTAGTTTTTGTACTGTGATGTATTAGTTTTTGTATTGTAAAGTATTAGTTTTTCATAAATCTCTGACCCGTGTTATGATGTATTAATTTTTGTACTGTAATATTTTTGTATTATGATGTATTGGTTTGTTATTATAATGTATTGTTTTTGCACTATAATGTATTGATATGAAATTTTGGCCTAACAGATGGTCCGTTAGTCCGGCCTAACAAGAGTGTTGCCCATTTATTATTCGAACTAAGTCTTAGTTAAAACGGGGTAAACATCCAATCATCAATTCAAGTCGTCAAATCCACTGCACATCATCATTGGATGAAAATCATCCAGTTAACCTCCCATCCCCATTGGGCTTGACTTTCACCATCACGTTTCTTCAACCCTTGCTAAAATAATACCAATCGCAAGTCATCCATGATTTTTTCGTACAACTATACATCAAAGTTGACACCAATGATGCACTCAATTCCTTGAACGAACATTTAGAAATACCTATTGCTCGGAAGTATTCATTTCTTCATCCGAAAAAATAAAAACCCTCGTTCCTGTTGGAATTCGGATTGGTTTGATAGATTAATACATGTTTTTTATATTCCCTTTGAGTTTTCACCCAATAATTTTGGGTCATTATCGTCGGTTTGTGGCATAACCAAAATTCAATTATCATAATATATTATATAAAACTATTGATATTAATAACTAATATCTCATATCGAAATTAAAATATTTTTATATTTGATTTATCTTTTAAATTTCCATGATTTTTGTGCACGATAAAACCAAAAATTCAATGCCATATTTATAACATGTTAAAGATTTTTATAAATATTTCCAATAGATACAAATCAACACTAATTATAATTTATTAACACAAATCTTCTCATCTTTATCTAATCGGGGTCTTTAATAAGACCGTTAATTATTTAATACAATATATTATAATTCACTTTTTTTCTTCTTTGAATTTTAGATTCTATAATGGGCTACCATTGTAGAGATGTTGATTTGAGTTTAATTTTTTGTATTACAGATGCTCAAACTTTAATTTTAATATAATTATATTGTAAAACTTTTAATTAATTAATTAATTTAAATACTCACTATTTTCAGAGTCGGTATATGGTTCACCTGGGTGCACCATGCTATGTGCACCCGATCCCGCCACCTCCACTCACACGCGTGCTCTACACTCACACA
>BMAC01000199.1:644036-670401 GCA_014905375.1 Phtheirospermum japonicum
AAAAAAACAAATAGAACAAAAAGCACAAATTTAACCCCTAATATTTTTCATCTTCCAAAGCAAAATGGTCTTAAGTGCTCTCCTCCCGCAATTCTAGCAACACTCTGTAACTACTAGTTCATCTCTAAAGTTCTAACGCTACACTTTGTCAACCCTTCGTCAAATCTTTTGAGCATCTACTCGAGTAAGTCTTCGATTTTTGTATCTATATTTCTTTAACTTCATTAGTTCTCACAACACCATAATACATCCATCAATTTCTTTATTCCAACAAAAACTTATGGATTTCAAAATTATTTGGAATTTGTAGGGTTGTGTGAAATTATAGAATTCCTCATTCAGATTTTGGAGTCTTTGATGCAAAATCTTACATTATTATGGAATTACATGCGTTTCTAGTAAAAACTTAAGATGTGCGATTGTATATTGACTATACATGTAATGTTGTATGAATTTTATGTTTGATTTTTTTTCAAGCTTACAATTTCCATATGATGTGTGTGTGATGTGCGTGCGGTGTATATGCGTGATGATATATAAGCTTTCTATTTGATGGATATGCACTCTTTGTGTGATGATATACGAAATCATATTATTTGGTTGTTATAAGGTAAACTATTTCCATATGTTAGGTGTGTGTTTATGTGTGTGTGTGTGTGTGTGTGTGTGTGTGTGTGATGAGTACATCAGTGTATGTGTGCGATGATATATGAGCTCCTTATGTGATGGATATGTATTCTTTGTATGATGCTAGATGAAATCAAATTATTTGATTTTCTATTAAGTTTACAATTTCCATATGATGTATGTGTGTGTGTGTGATGAGTATGCAGTTTATGCGTGTCATGAGATATGAACTTTTGATGTAATGAATATTCACTGTCTATGTGATGAGATATAAAAATCAGATTGTTTGATTTTATTTTTTGTAAGGTTTGTTGTTTTTGCATATAGATTCTCTATGTGACGGTATGTTCTCTATATGAGTGATAATATATGTAATCTATATGTGATGATATGTGAATTATGTGTGTGATGATTATGGTATATTCATTTTTTTTGTAAGATTCGCAAGTTTTATTTATTCAATGTGTGATGTTTTTTGTGTTAGATTATAGGAATGGAGAATAAAGCATCTATTGTACCACACGAGCAGCACATAGATGAACCAATAGTTGTTAGTAAAGAGCTAACACTTTAAGAAGAACATGAACAATGCAAAATTTATAGAATTGGGATGAAGGCACAAAAGTAGTTGTAGTAGTAGTAGTAGTAGTAGTAGTAGTAGTAGTAGTAGTAGCAGTAGTAGTAGCAGTAGCAGTAGCAGTAGCAGCAGCAGCAGTAGTAGTAGTAGTAGTAGTAGTAGTAGTAGTAGTAGTAGTAATAACAATAATAATAATAATAATAATAATAATAATAATAATAATAATAATAATAATAATAATAATAATAATAATAATAATAATAATAATAATAATAATAATAATAATAATAATAATAATAATAATCATTCAAATGTATTAGTCTTAGGTTCATCGGGGATTAGATTATTCTTGACTATGTCTAGGATCAATTTTGCTCTAGAACAAGCAAAAGTCTATTTATGTGTGTTTATCATTTGATTTTGTGTCTTGTTTAACATGATTTAGTTTGGCTTGGGTCGTAGTTTGTGTCATTTTTCATTATTTTACATTGTCGTAGCTTGTTTCATTATTTTAGTGTATTTCGTGGTTTTTGAGCCGAACTTTTGTGTTCCTTTCAAAATTAAATTCCGGTTAATAAATACGCGTCTACGTTTGAAAGGGTTTTAGTTCGCCTGCAAGAGAACGGGGTCACTTGTAGACTGATGAGTCAACTCGGGTCGATCTCTCGAGGAATGGGAATCGAATTTAACGATGTTTATTGTACTAGTATCACAATTCTATCTAAAAACACACGAACACATGGGGTTTTGGAAATGATTCGATCTCAATAAATTTAAAAAACGGGCTCTTCTTGTCTCGAGGGTGTCAACCTCTCGACAAGTTATAAGACAAGCAAATAATGTAATTCAAATGCAAACTACTAGACATCATTCTAACGATTGTAAACAATGATAACTACTATCAATCAAATGCCTCTAACAACCAAAGATCAACATTAATTCTAAATACTAGATGCTTCAACCAATATAACTACACATTTCACAACTCCATTCTCAATCCAAAAGCAATAGTTCATCCAACAACGATAATCCCAAAATGCAATTATATGAATCCAATATCACCAAAACTTTAACAATCTAATAATAAAACATTATCTAACATACCAACAATTGTTCATGTCTAATATCAAACCAAGTTACAATGAAAGCATCATATCAAAAGACGAGTTTAGAGATTACTAATAGTTGAACTATTTTCAACGAGCGAAGATGACGAATAAAAGCACTCCGAGTTGCGTGGAATCCCAGGGCTTGTCACAAACCCAGAATCCTAGCGAAGAACGACGGCTGCTGCGAATCGAACCTTGGTACGGCGTTGCATGGATTTATACTAGAGGTATGAGAGATGTGTCAAATCTCTCAACCTTAGTGGTGTTCTAAGGTGCCTCCAGCCTCCCAAAAGTCCCCAAGGTGGAATTATTCAAACCCTAGCTGCTTCTGCCATTTTTAAACAAGTCTCAGCCATTTTGTAACAGCCGAATCACAAAAATCTGCATGCGTAATGTACTTGTCCGGTTGGACAGAGGTCTTGTCCGATCGGATGGAAGTGTCTGTCTATAGTCCGATCGGACACTGGTCTTGTCCGATCGGACAGAAGTGTCTGCCAGATTTTCTAACACTGGGTTTTGACACTGGGTAACCCAGTGTGGATGATATACCCAGTGTCAGCTGTAATATACCAAATCAGGGCCCAATTGCTTTGAAACTCCACTCGCGGGTCCACGTTCGTCCACTTTAACACCGAAAGACTTCAAAATACCTAAAATAAACATAAAATGTGGTAAAATAAGCCGGAGATACATAAATACAAAAATATGCTCAATCAATCCAACTTATACCCAAAATTAACAACAAATCTAACTAAAACACTAGCTAAATATACAAAAAAATCGTGACAAATACGTGCGAGTCAGTTTTATCGCATGTTTGTGGATTTTATAGTTATTTTATCTTTTAACTAAAACTTGGTAAAAGATGTCCCAGGCCGAGGTCGACAGATGATAATACCTATATATTCAACAACGAGTGTCGACGAGTCTATTGTGTGAATATCGAGCAAAAACAACGAGAATGAATCAAATTGAGGTTGGAATTGACGACCCCGACATTGGGATTGATGCCGCTGACCTATGCAGATTAAATGCTCAATAAATTATCCAATTGTTCGTGGAGACGAGTCTACTCCCTAGACCCTTGATTTCTTTTTTTCAATTTCAATTTTTTACTTAGTTTCTAAAAAATAAACCCTCAAACAAATTGATAGTGTATTTAAAATATAAATTTCTTTCATTCTTTTCTTATTTTATATTTGCAAATGTAAAAATCGTATTTTGATTAGCCTTCCTCAAGAGACACGACTTGGGTAGATCTCGCCACACTACGATCAACACCATCCTATTGTGGGGGAGATTTCAAAACTCCCTTTTTAAACTTTTAAAAGTAATGCATAATTTTGATCGATCAAAATTTTGGGTTGTTGACGGGGAAAGCTAAAGGTTTCGTGGTATTTTATGTTTTTCTTTTATTGGGATTTTAAATTAGTATTTTACTTGATCTTTTATTTGGTTTTTCTTTTTTTACTTTCTCGTTTATCTTCTTTTCCACTGATACGATTAATATCGTTTGTTGATTTTTGTGATTACAAGTTATCAACAACCTCACATCTTTTAAGACCAGGATATGACAAACAAAAGATTACTGATTATCGAGCTCCTCCTCTATATGGCGATCTTTATACTTATTATGATCATAGGCCATATGCGGAATCAAAGAAGGCCAATTATTATGCTCATTTTCCCGATGATTACTTCTATGATCCTAACGGTTGATGATTGACCCAAACCACTTGCATGAGAGATTTAAATGGACCAATTTATGATGACCCATACATCTGACCTCCCAATTATCGAGTTCATTCGTGATTTGATGATCCTTACAATATTCATGGTCACCAAAGGGCCATACCACTTGCATGAGAGATTATTATCTCAGCCACTTTATAATGACTTGTATGCCCCACCTTTTAATTATTGAGCTCCACTATCATATGATGATCCTTTCTCCTTCACCATATGATGATCCTTACGCTCCTAGTTTCCTTTGGCCAGCTATTCTATTTAGGCCCTCGATGCAAGAATATGAGCTAGAGAAGTTTTACTACAATTTACCTTTGTCTTTTCATGGGCTCTCGAGCGTGGATCCACTTGACTTTATGCGTAACTACTATTTGGTTACTCAAACATTTCCTTTTAAAGTCCTCGACAAGGATAAAATGAAGATGTAACTCTTCATGTATACATTAAAGGGCTGGACAAGTACATGGCTCATTGTTTAGAGCCAAACTTCTTAATACCATGGAGTGAGGTTTATGAGCGTTTTATGGAGAAGTCATGTCATTATCCACCCGCCTGCCCTTCTTCTCACCTAAGATATATTCCATATGCTCCACCCACATCTAATTCCTATCCTTCGAGCTATAAACCTTATGCCTCACTCGCATCGCCTACTTACATTATGAGCTATGATGATTATGCTTCACCTACTTTGCATTTATACCATCCGAGTTACGATACTTATACCCCACCTCCAAAGAGCAATGATTTGAGATATAATGCTTTATATGCTCCCCATGCATCATATTCTTATGATCTGATCTATGACTATTATCCTTCTTCCCCTTCGTGAAATTATGAGGCTCCCATGTCCTACAATTTGGAATATGACAAGTGCACTCCCCATTCTGCACCTTCTCATATTTTGAGCTCCGATCATTATCCTACACTCCTTTCAACAATTGACATTCGTGGGGCTAGTAACACGGTAAAATAATGACTTTTCTAGCATTCCCGTTTTGGAAACCTCCTCACTTGTTGATGAGATGCCAATTCTTATTATGGTGGAGCCTTGCTTGGCTGATTGTGATTTTATCTTAAATGCTAAATTTTTAGGATATGTGTAAAGAGGTGGAAATTAAGGTCAATGACTTGGATGTGTGTGTTATCCCTCTTGGTCTCTTTGATGATATTGTGAATGAAAGTGTGGGGGTAATACTGACAGAGGCTTTGGTGGTGAGTGATGATTTGAGATTGTTGAATCTAATAGAGGATGAGAATGAGGTGGTGAGACCCATGGTTCTAGATGAGTATGTGGATGATCCTTTGTCATTTCATGAATTTATGTTAGTAGACGAGCACAGGAAGGTTTTGCTTAAGGAGATATTGGGAGCCATTAGTGATTTGAGATGAATTTTCTTATGTGAGGATAATGGAGTTGCAGTGCCGATTATGGAGACAATAGAGATTGTGGAGCCTCTTTTACCACCACTCCATGCCTTATTAAAACTTGAGAATAAGGTGGTGGAAGAGCTTTTCGAGATTGAGCTCGATCCCCCTCTCTTGTGCCTAAATAAGTCTTTATGTGATTTTGAGAGAGAAGGGATGACAATCGTGGAAGTGAAAAGAATCCTTTGACCCATTTTGTCAATCGAGAGTGCATTTTATTTCTAAGAGCTTTGTCTTTCCGTGAGGCTATTTTATATCCTTGATTGATGTTTACATCCTCCCAGCAGTCAAGCCTTGTGGTTTGCTCCAGTTATGTGGTGATTTAGAGTCTATGGTCAACTACTCTCATTTCCGACCTCTGAAGACCATTGAGGCTCGTGTCTTGGCTCATGGCTTTTATTTTCCTATTATTTTTATATGGGAGCCCGTAGTGGTGGTAGAATCAATTGTGGCAATCAAGAGGCCTGGTGGTGACTTCTTTTGTTCGATGGACATTTTCATCCTTCCTTTGGTTAAGCATTTTGCTTTTTCTGCTCATTCGGCTGACCTTTTTGTGGTGATCGATTATTCATGTTTCTGGCATCCCAAGCTAGTTGGAGCATTCATTTATTCCTACCTATATATTTCATAGTGTGCTCACCTTTGTTGCCTACTTCTCCGGCTGGAATATATTAAGGCATGGCACGAGCGTCACCTCTTACTGTATCCCAGATAACGTTTCTCTATATAGGTTATCGAGCTATAGACGTCAAGCAAGAACATTTTGGGAATCAACCCAAGCTATCGTTTCTTTTCTCTTTCTTTTATTCATTTTAGAATTTTCTTCTTTATCGCTCATTTACTTCGTTATTTTATTTATCTGCTTTGTTTGTTTCTTAGGATGGATGATGTCATGATTATATGCCCATGATTTGATTGCTAATTTAAAAATCAGAAGCTTAGCTCAAATAAATTGCAAAGAAATGGAAAAAATGCAACTTCGTGGCACGCTGTTTCACACCCGTGCAAGCTCTAGCTCCGTATGTCATGGAAACTCTCGACAATGCTCAAAAGTTGATGCCTTTTGTCCTTGAGAGTGATGCAAAACTCTCGCCCTATAAAGTTGGTCGATGATACTTCTGCTCACGTTAACGCATAATTGATGCACTGATCGGTGATGGCGCTGCTAGGTGGTTGCACCATCTCGGCTACTCGGTAGCACTCGGCAAGTCGATGCCTTTCAACACGACCATTAATGAGTATTTGATGTGATGACACGCACCTTGGGCGACACCTATTGGAATTACCGGTATCCTCTCGGCATTGACGACACATCAATGTCCCATCAATGCCCCCGCGTGCACCACCTCTCGGCCACCTGACCTGACCAATCTTGCCCAAAACTTGCCGCTCTTACCCAACTTGTCCTGGGCCAAGAGCCCACTTTGTTTTTTACCGATTTAGCCTGACCCAAACCATTTATATCAAATAATAAAAGAAATCTAAAAATACAAAAAAATGTAATAATTGCTACCTTGTGCTTTTTTTGGCGGTTCTTCTCGCATCTACCTTCCAAAGGTCTTTTCTTCATGCTTGACTCATCATCAAAAGCGCAATTATAGGGATGTGTCTCTCTCCCTTAACTTTTACCGTATTTTGTCTTGTTTTATGTGCAATGTGGGCGTTTCATGGTTTAAGTGGGGTGGGATTTCATTCTTGTATAGTAATTTCTTTTGTATGATTGCTTGTGGATATGATTTGCGTTGTATAGATTGATATTGCTTGGAACCTTGACGAAGTGACGTAGGTTAAATGCTTTTCTTAGGTTGTTTAGACTTC
This sequence comes from Phtheirospermum japonicum, assembly GCA_014905375.1. Classification (NCBI taxonomy): domain Eukaryota; kingdom Viridiplantae; phylum Streptophyta; class Magnoliopsida; order Lamiales; family Orobanchaceae; genus Phtheirospermum; species Phtheirospermum japonicum. Next base: position 651,339 of record BMAC01000199.1, read on the forward strand.
CGTTCATCATTAGTTTAATTGTGGGGCATGAAGTGTGGGGAACCTATGAAGTGTTTTAGCCTTGTTCTATCCGTGCAATCCATTTTGAGAGTCGAATACTCTCTACTAGCCTCACTCTTGGTTACCCTCTACATGAATTTATGTAAATTCTTGTTTATTCTTGGAGACGTTAAATACTCCACGTGCTCATCGAGAAATGGTGTAAGTTGAAATTAATAACAAGTGATCGGAGTCAATGAACTCTTGTTTTTGTATTGTTAATATTATGTTAACCAAATATCTCACCTGGGTACTCATAAAAAATAAAAGAAGAGAAAGCTTTGCACAAAAAAAAAGTGAAAAAGTTACCAAAAAATATAAATAACGAAAGATGCGTCTAAAAATACTTGAAATTATGATTTAATAAACATGCAACCCTTGGACGTATTTTTATTTTTAGTTTACTTTGTTAAAGAGATTCATATATGATTGGCTTAGTAGTGCCAACTTAGTGGTTTGAGCAAGGATAGAACTTTGCCGGGGCATGGATGGAGGACATGCATGAAGGGAAACTCGTTACTTTTAGCCATGTGGAAGGGATTCTAAATCTCCTATCCCAACATATCATTATATCTATTTAGTCGAGTTTCCAATTGATTTAATGCATAACTCCCCGAATCATTTGAATGCATTATTCTTTGGTTAAGCGAGAGTAGATTTTTCTCATATATTTGTGGATTTTTATGTTATGTTATTTTGTATTTTTAGGTCAAAATTGGTCAAAGTGAGCCTGGGCCGAGGTTGAGAGATAATCCAATCCTGATAAGTTCAACAATAAGTGTCAACAAATCTATGGTGCAAATATCGAGCGTAACCATCTACTTTGTTGACCCACACATTTGCTTGATGGATGTAGCAATTGTCGTATTATAAGCATACCCTGCTGACATTTCTTGATAACTTATTTTATTTTACATTATTTGAAACATACGAGAGGTACCTACAACTTTCATTTTTACTACTTAGCTCAGTTCCTACGTTAAGAATAGCAAAGATAAGCTGGAAGTGGTAACATCACGTTGAATTCTAAGATATAGCAGGTCTTCGTATGGAGGTCATAACTCTCTGCATAAAGTTTATTTTGACGTAATTCGAGTTCCATATAAAATATAAGGGGCAATACTACATTTCATATTTATACATTTGGAGCTAATTCAAAGGTTTATAGCCGCATAACGCCTTCCTAGTCCACATGTACTACACCCGACTCGACCACATGGCCGCAAGTAGTGCACACTCGCGCCCGACTGCGTGCCACCGCCTGTGCTCGGATTATTTTGAGACATTTTTGAAATATTTTCTTGGAAAATTATCATTTTTTCCACCATTTGATGTATGATACTCCTATATAATGAAGACCCTTCTTCGTAATCACATTACAACTAACTAGGCTAGGTTTTAGTTCTTCTTTTTATATTTTTTAGATTAGATTTTGCTCTCGTAGATCTATATTTCAGTTATAGCAATTTGTGTTGAATATTGGATTTTTATTTCTAAGTGACAATCAAGGAATGAAGATCCTTTGTTTAATTTTGGTAAGCTTTCTTTTAATTATCTTTAAAATGTATTTATATTTCTTTTTGCTTATATTTGTTATATCGTGTATTTACTCTTTGTTTCTAATATTTTTCAAGAAAGATTTAGACTTTATTGTTATATTACAACAAGAATTATATATCTTATTTGGAATTTGAGTTTTCTTTCAATACAAAAAAAACCAGCGATACTGATGGCCAAATCCGTCAGAAAGCCGTTAGTATATTAAATACTGACGGCCTCCTGATGGATACTGGCTGTCAGCATTATTGTGGTCAGGATTGCAGCATCCTGACGGGAAAATATTCCCGCCAGGAATGCTGACGGATTTCGTGATGGCCCAACCCGCCAGGAAATAGCCGTCAGTATTGATGGCGGGTCTGGCCGCCAGGAATGTCTAATGCTCTCCTGACGGGTTTGGCCGTCAGTATTTTTGGCGGGTGTGCGACCGTCAGCATTTCTTGCGGGTATTAGCCGTTAGAAAGTCATCAGTAGAGTTGTAATTCAAGAGAGTTTTTTCTTATTTATTAATTAATAAAAAATAATAAACAAATAAAATTTTAGATAATCCAAAATAAATTATCCACTAATTGAAAATCAAAACAAATCATCCAATAACTAAAAATCAATCAGTCCATCGAATGTATAAAAAAAATCCTGAATTATCCATCCATATCTAACTATCACCACAATCGAATGTCGGATCAGGAGTAGGCTGATTAGGAGGCCAACGAGACATGGACAGGGCAACAGCTTCGTCAATCTGCTGATGGAGCGCCAACTGGGAACGCTTCTGCTCCTCGCGGATCAACCGTTGAATCTCCAGTGCCTGCTCCTGGAGGATCCGCTGAATCTCCTTGTTGGCTCGCTCAAGCTGCTCCTGCTAGGACTGCACCTGCGTCTGAAGCTGGCGAACATCGGCGCTGGAGGTGGAAAAAGTATTACATTTCTTTTGAGTCTTCCCAAAGAATCTGAGGCCATAGCGTTGACCCTTCCTATTCCCGACAACCTGTAGGTAGACCTCGTTCGGGTCTACCTGAGGGCTGCTATCATCAGACGACGCAGCACGCCTCTCATCCAAAGCCCTCTCATAGTCCTTCTGATATCAAAATTTTCAGCTATTATTACTAAACAACTTTTATCAGATTTTATAATAAATCATATATATATATATATATAATATATAAACTTACAGCTATCCTCTGGGCTTTGGGATCTGTAAATGTGCCATCGGGATTTCGATGATACCTCAGCAGAAGGTCGTAGTTATTGGGCTGCGTACCCGTCTGTGAAGCCTGTATATAAAGATACATTTACAATATTTAATATAATGAATTAATTAAACATAAAATTATACATGTTCAATAATATAATTAATTACTTAAAATATTATTATCGACTTACAATCTCGGTCGCCTGTCGATTTGCCGGCATAGACCCGCCTCGGTGCTTCTCTATACCAGTCGAAGGGCCTCCGCGCTTGCTCAATCTGTTCCGCCTAGCCTTCTTAGACTTCTCTACCTCCTCAGGCCGCTGAAACTCCACCAGCCATCTATTCCATATCGTCTCCCCTACGAAGGAAGGTATCGTCCCATGCAGTTGATACACCTTCCTCCACTCGTATATACGACTCTAATAAGAATCTCGCATCGCTATATAGAATGCCTTCTTGATGGCATTCTCGCCGTATATTCTCCTGTCCCACAACACCAATCCCTAAAATAATATATAATCAGACAAAATAATTAATCAATTTGCTTAACACAAATCAAAATCAATAAAGAAAATTACCCTAAAACGAGGCCACCACGTCTGACGATGGTTGTCCGGGATGTGCTCGAATTTCCACCCTGCTTGGTGAATATGAGACTCGTGTATAGTCCTCAAATAGGTCGGCAAGTCCTTCGACGGACTTCGTAACCTAAAAAATAATAAGTTTATTTCAATCAACAGCAAATAATTAAATTATATTGAACACATAACAAAATTGATTAAAATGTTACTTACCTATTTCCGATCACAACTACCTCGATCCCGGTAATCCTGACCTCTGTACCGGGCGTGCTCCCCGCCTCATCAGACGGGGTAGGTGGAACGGTATCATCAAAATCCATGTCGGTGGCATCATCCTCATGGGGTCCTGAGGACGATGAGCCGAGAGAAATCCGACGATTATGAGGACCCCTGCCAGGCATCTAACATACAACATAGTTTTATTAATAAATAAAATTAATTATATAATTATATATATATATATGGGTGTGTGTGTATATATGATTGTTCAGATTATCGTTAACACTCATAAAATATTCAAACCTTAACCTTAACTTTCAGACTCATCTTCGTAGCTTTCTTCGTCTTCTTTAATTAGATCTAGTTCATCGCTTTCTCACTCTTCTAGATCATTATTGACCGACTCGTCATGATCGTGATTAAGAAGGTCTTTTAACTGGAAGTCAACATCCTCTAATTGTATTGCAGGAAATGTTTCTACAAGATCTTCTTGGAATGACTGTTGTTCTGGCACGCGAGGCTCGATATAATCCACCATCGATCGAGCTTTGATTTTACAAGTTGCCCACCAATCTCGTTTGTCTCGCTTCAAACTTGGATACGAACTGTAGTGCACTTAGGTCGCTTGGGCTGCGAGTACAAAAGGCTCGTATCGATTGAATCTACGTTTATGATTGATGTCAACGAGCTTATATTGAGGGTGAATTTTCGTGCCGGCTGGAGTTGGATCAAACTACTAACATTTGAACAAGAGCGTTCTTCCGGTCGTCTGAAGCCCGTGATACTCTAATTGAACCATTTCCAGAAGACGATCGTAATAATCCATGTAATCTGGCCCAAAGTTTGTTCCTCTTATACAAACTCCTGTTCTTGACGTTGATCATTCAGAACCATACGAGAGCGTGTAAAATTTATATCCATTTATCTTACAATCGTTGAAGGTTTTCACAACACGTGATGGACCATACGCAATTGACCTTATATAATCGTCATTTACATTATTCAAAGGATCTCGTGCCTATAGTAATTTTATGTTTTAAAATGTTATAATATATTTTAATTGCCACGTAATTTTAAAGATAATTAAGGCTCACGTAGTTCTCAAACCAAACAGGAAATTCAGCGTCCACTTTTCGATTTAGTGTCTCATCTGTAATGTTCGGTTGGTGACGTTTAACACCATCTTCGAACAAACTGCAAATTTATATTAAAATGAAGAATTGTTATAATATTTAATTAATAGATTTTGATAATTACAATTGCAACGAGCTTGGATCGTTAACCTGATAAATTGTTAGAGTTCAGTAAAATTTAGTAACACATATCTTCGGGCCTCGGCCAATTCTTCATCCGACAAGAATATTTTCCCTGCGTCTGAGAAAGCTTCACCATTATTTTTGAAAATAGATAGAACGTTTGGATCGTCGTCTTCATCATTTTGAACTTCTTCATTATGATTTAAGTTTGTCCTTTTTGTGGAGACATTTTCGTCGAAGTAGAACGAAACAAAATTCGACGCATCTTCAACTAAATATGTGTTTGCTATCGAGCCTTCAACACACGCTTTATTCCTTACGTTGTTTTTCAACTTGAGAAGATACCTCTCGAAAGGATACATCCACCTATATTACACTGGACTAGCAATTCTCGCATCATGTGGTAAGTGGATGGGCAAATGTTCCATTGAATCGAAGAAACTCGGTGGAAATATCATCTCAAGTTGACAAAGTATTAGGGGAATTTCACGCTCTAAATGACTCATATCAGCAGTTCCAATGACTCTCGCACTCAGATCTTTGAAAAACAAACTTAGCTCTGTTAGTGCCTTCCACACGGGATGAGGAAGCAGCTCTCGAAATGCAATTGGGATCACCCGCTGCATAAAAATGTGACAGTCATGGGTTTTTATCCCATACAATCTCAACCCTTTCATATCAACACATCGACCTAGATTTGATGCGTACTCATCAGAAAATTTGAGAGCCTTTATCCATTCACACAATGCAACTTTCGACGGCTTATCGAGCGTGTACGACGCTTTGGGATACTTTCCTGATGCGTCTGCATGAATTTCGGGACTGTGACAGTATTCTACTAACTCATCTCTTGATTTTGAAGTATCTTTTGTCTTCCCTTTAACATTCATCACCGTGTTAAACATATTATCAAAAACATTTTTCTCAATGTGCATAACGTTTAAATTATGACGAATCAAGTTAGTGCTCCAGTAAGGAAAATCCCAAAAACTACTTCTTTTTCTCCAACCACTATTCTTCGCTATTAGTCTGTTCACACATTCTAAACTTTCATCGGTTACCTTCAGAAGTCCTAACCTTTCAATTTCGGCCAAAATCTCTGTTCCAGAACGGACGTGGGGTGGCAGAGCTTCAACCTTTCTATATTTCCTAATTTTTTTTTATATTTACGAAGTCGATGATCACATTCTAGAAATTTATAATGGTTATCAAACCATGATTGTTTCATGCTCTTTTGCAAGGTAAAAGCGTCTGAATGCTCCATGCAATACAGACAAGCCATTCGACCGACCGTACTCCATCTGGACAACATCGAGTATGCAGGAAAGTCGCTAATGGTCCACATAAGGGCCGTTCGCAAATGAAAGTTCTGTTTTTTAGATACACTGTACGAGAGAGCAACGTCAAACCACAACTGCTTCAGCTCCTCAATTAATGGCTATAGAAAAACATCTAACTTATCTTTAGGGTTCTGTGGGCCCGGGAACGCTGAGAAACATGTAATGCTCTTTCATGAAAATCCAGGGAGGCAAATTGTATGGTGTGACAATCACAGACCATGACGAGTATTGTTTTCCGAAACTTCCAAAAGGTTGAAATTTGTCTGTACATAGACCCAAACTTACATTTCGAGTTTCAGCGGCGAACTCTGGACGAGTTTGATCGAAGTTTCTCCAAGTCTCAGAATCTGATGGGTGACACATGACACTATCCTCTATCGTATGTTATGCATGCCACCGCATATCCTTTCCCGTTGTTTTAGATGCGTACAACCTCTGCAGGCGGGCCGTTGAGGAAAGTAAAACATCCTCTTGTACGGAACAAAGTTGGACTTGTGCCGTTTAGCTTGTCCCTTCTTCGCGGGTTTCAACCGTGGATGATCACAAAACTTGCACTTATCCAGATTCAAATCATCCTTCCAATAAATCATGCAGTTCTTAACGCAGCAATCTATCTTCTCTACCGGTAACCCTATACCTCTCACCAACTTCTTACTTTCGTAGAAACTATCTGCAACATTGTTGTCTTCTGGCATGATCTCTTTGATTAAATTAATAAATTGATCAAAACATTTCTGAGAAATTCCAAACTTCGATTTTAAATTCATAAGATGGGCAACTAAAGACAACCGATTGTGTTTCTCGAAGCCGGGATACAGAGGTTTTTTTGCAGCTTTCAGAATATCGAAAAATTTCTTCGCCTCGAGATTAGGTTATTCATCCAACTCAATGTCATTCATATCGAAATTGGGACCGAAAAAATCTTGCACCATATTAAAGTACGCATTTGATGATGATCCCCCGACTTCAATATCAGCAGCGATGAGACGTGATCTGTTTCCCCGTGATGAGTCCAAATGTAATAATKATCAATGAACCCTTTGGTACCGATGTGATATWTTATCTCATCGATAAACCTWTAACTAGAGTTCCTACACTTAGTTCGTGGGAAAGGGCATTTTAGTTTATCACCGTCCCTCTCTGCAGAATCATGCGTGAGTACAAATTGTACGAAACTATCTACACCGGCCACGAACGTCGGATTTAGAAATCCGAAAATATTTCATTTGTACATCCAACTACGATCATCAGCCATCCTAAGATTTTTGAGTGTTAAGCGTGTTCTAGAATTAAAGAAGGTTGCAAGATTTTGGCAGCATTACGAGAAGAATGAGTAATTCGAGTTATAATTTATCCCATTTAAGAACGTGACATTTAGTAGTATGTATTATCTTAAAATTTGAGTTACAAATTATATCCTGACGGTCATAGCCGTCAGGATCCTAACAGCCATACTCTGAGCGAGGCCAATACTGATACACTATCGGGCATGGCCGTCAGTATAATTAAGCGGGATAAACTCCTTCTCTTTCTCTGACGGGTTACTAGCGGCCTTATTTGCTGACGGGCAAAGCCGTCAGCATATCCGCCAGAAAAGTCAGCCGCCAGTAAATCTGTCAGCATTACTGACGGCCTTATGGCCATCAGATACCCGTCAGTATCGCCAGATTTTTGTGTAGTGTTTTCTTTTAGTTGCTTTTATTGCTTTTCAAAATTTCTTTACTCATTTTCTTGATCTAGTCTTTGTTTCTTGTTATTTCCTTTAAAGTTTTGAACTTTGTGGCTATTTTGTTCTTAGATTGCTAGATATAATTTCAAATTAAAGTTCGGTTACTTAATTCTATGCCTTTATTTCTTAGTTTCATGTTTAGGGCTTTTAGTTGCAATTTAATTGTTATTGCTGGCTGTTTCCTTGATTTCTTGTTATTTCTCATATCTTTAGGCTATATCTATCTGGTCTAGATCCTAGGTGAGTTCAGATCCATCGAATGACAAGTTAGTGAGCAGTTTATTGTACATATCTTAATTTGTACAGTTTTCTTTTGCAAAAATAATTATTTGGAGAACTTTATTTGTCTTTAGAGGTTAATTGATACTGAAAGGAGATATCAATGTACTATTTAAATCAAATTTAGATTGGTATTAACAACTCCGATGCTGGGATTGATGACCCCAACTTATGCATATTTAGATACTTGACAAATTACCCAATCGGTCGTCAAGACGAATCCAGTGGCCTAGGCAATTGCTTTCTTATTTTTAGTTTCAATTTTTGCCTTGGTTTCTAAAAAACAAGCCCTCTAACAAATTGATCGTGTGTTTAGAATAGGTTTTCCTTTTCTTTTTTTCTTTTGTCATGTTTACAAATGCAAAAATTGTATTCCTATTAGCCTTCTTCAAGACACACGACTTGGGAAGATAATGAAGCACTACGATCGACCCCGTCTTATTGCGGGGGAGATTTCGAAACTCACTTAAAATTCTAGAATGTAGAGCATAATTTTGACCGATCAATGCACATCTTCACCCTTAAGCATAAATAAAATTATATGCAAGGAATATAATTTTGAAAAACAAAAGTTAGAAAACATACAAAACACCTCAATTAAAAGTTACCGACGCTTTGAGTACCAAGACGAGCTCTCTTCATCATCTTCATTCGAGCTCAAAAATTTAGAAGGTTCATGTATCAACTCCTTCTCAATCTATATAAAATGGAATGGTGTAGCCATAGTCCAATTCTCCTCACCACATAATGTCATAAGATCATAAAAGTTCAAAGGGAAATATGCTCGCACATACCTTGTTTAATGGAGGCAAAACCAAAAACTACATTGCCTTGTCATCACAAACATGCATTCTTCTAAAACGTCAATACAACAAATATTGAAATTCTTACCGGTATTCATCCTTCCGTTTTCACTCCAAAATAATCACAAAGAGGAGTTATAAGACCACCAATGCAAATATCACCGCTTTCTTCTGTGGATATTCTCCACATATTTTCAATAAATAATCTCCCAAAGCTAATTTCCTCATCATAAAGTATTTCATACAATCACCTTATCAGTTTCGGAATGAGCTAATTTTTTTTTTCTATAATTAAGTACACATACCTCAAGACATGATTTTTTATTAAAGTTTCTTTACTTGACTATGGGTAATGCGTCATTCCTCTGTCCTTGTTGGATTGGTTAAATATTGGCGAAATTTGGCACAAGCATTGAGAAGAATGGATTTTTCTCTCTTCTCCTTCCACGTGTTGTGGTCTTATATCGAATATATCTCTATCCAGTTGCTCCACAAATAACTATCCAGACTTAATCCCAATAAGAATTGAATTCTCGTCGTTGTATGCGGGTTCTGTCCCTCATATTCTAAGCTAATTAAAAACTAGATTATCAGTCCCATAAACGTCTCTCAACTCTCAGACAAGTAAGATTTCCATCTCAATGACTGAAATAAAAGCTCGAGCGTGGCAAAAAGATCCAACTCTTGAAGGCAAGTTATATCCGCAAAACAAGTGGGCACCATATTGCGACTATGTATCACATGGATACATTTCCTATGCTCTCGTTGATTAAATTGAAAACCAAATTCATGTCTTTTATGATAATTTCATTCTCCAAAAATATTCTTTCACCATGATTCCTATAAATTAAAGCTAATAAAAAATTTATTCCAACAAAAAAGGAATAATACATATAATAACCTCATAAAGATAGAATAATGTGATCATTAAAAATTCATGCAAAAACTATAATCATAAGATAAAATAAATCAAAAAAATGTAATCATGATTCTAATAATCCACAAATTAATAAGGAGGCTCTAACAAATATAACAAATAATAAGCATGAAGAAGGAATTCATGAATCCAAGATTCTTTTCCCCAAGTTGAATCCTTGAAGAATATGATTTTTAATGAATGAAGAATGTCTGGTATGTAAATAGAAAATATAAATAGAAAGCTAAAGTATGTGTTTATATGGTTTAGAAACATTTTGAGAGTTTAGAAATATATGAGTTCCAAAGAATATAATCTTATAAAACTGTAACAACATAATATAATTATGTTCGACACACGAGTTGGAACCTGACTTACAAGTCGGGTGCTATCTCGGGTGCACTCCAAGGATTTTCAAAAATCTCACTTAACTTAGAAGTTGGGTGTCATTTTAGGACCGTAACTCAAATACACAACTATAAGTACACCCGTTATACAAGTTGGGTGCCAACTCGAGTGTTGGGCACGAATCTATTTTTTCAAGACTAACATATAAACTAAAAGTTAAAATTATAAGAACGAAAAATAAACTTTTGTTGGATTGCCTTCCAACAAATGCTAAGTTTAACATCTTCAGTTAAGCGCATGTTCAATTCTATGGAAGGCCTGCCTCTAGATGCTTGCCTAGCACACCCTCAGCATCACCTTCTTCGCTATGATCGCTTTTAACAAAATATACTCGTAATCGCTATCATCAAAAGAATCATAGAAAAGTACAAAATGAATATATTTATATAATAATGAAGTTTAAGGACTCCTTTATCCATGTTGATTGCTTCTCTTTTGGTGTACAAGAATCGCCTTCCAAGAACGAGTGTCAAATAAACATAATCCTCCATGTCGAGCACGATAAATTTACCAGATAAATAAAAATTTTGATATTGATGATCATATCATCTGAAGTTCCTTTTGGATAAACCACTGTTTGATTTGCTAATCTCAATGTCATGTCCGTCATCCTACAAATCGTGAGGCCTAAACTGTGTAATGTTGTTGATGACATAATGCTCACACTCTCACCTAAATTCCAAACAGCACTTCTATTACAAAGTTCTTCTATGTTGCACTATATCATGAAACCACCCAAATCTTCTTTCTTCTCAAGAAGCTTACGATGCATGAATATATTATAAGTCTCATATATCTCTTTTCTATCAATCATCTGAGCTCTCCATGCATCTATGCCATACTGCCACTTAAGTTAATAGTATTGCATGAATCTGTTGGATTTATTTCTGTATCTCTCGAAAATTTACTCTTGTCACCAATTCTACTAATCATTTTTGCCAATTGGCTAGAGTGTAAAGATTTTTCAAATGTGCTCTCATACACTTGCCCAAATCCGTCATTTGATCAACAATCACATCTAATATTGCCATGTTCTTTAGGAATCATTAAGATAAATCCTTTATAAAAGCATTTAAAACTGCTTCTAGTGATTACTTCATCTTTTTTTTTCAACTATCTCTCCATTGACCACCTTGAAACCCGGAGCAGGATGAAGCACGTTCTTTGTATTACCATATGACAAATTGTCATTATTTGGTAATTTGTATAAAACTCCCTTGATTATCATTAAATGAGGCCCCACATAATTTGCATCTAATGGATCCGACATATAATTTGTGTTATTCTATGGCTCCCCTTTGATCTTTCATGTGATTGATATGTTAGAATTACCATTTTTGAGTGGCAATTTCTTTAAAGGAATCCACTTCATTCACCTAGGCTACTTGCTACATATTTGACCTTTTAAGAGGTCATTGATAATTAGTTATAGCCATATCTTCAACTAGTTCCAAAACATCTATTATACTTTTCAAAAGCAATGATCTTTCATCCGTCACATCAATCAAAGGTTAACTTTGACTCCAAAACTCATTGTAAAAGAAATAAATTTGTTTTTTCTTTGAAAAATTATGTTGGTGACACTTTCGAATTATCTCTCAGAATCTATCCAAGTCTCATATAACAGCTCCAAAATCTCTTGCGTAAACCTCATAATCTTGCTTTTTATGTGCATCGGCTTTGCCGCCAGAGAAATTTTCACAAGAAAATTATCCTTCAACTCATCGACTATCATTATGCTACTTTCATTCGCTAACTTTAACCAATCCATTGCTTTATCCCTCAAACAAATAGAAAATAAATGTTGATGGAAGGAATCTTGTGACACTTCATTTATCTTTTGTAGATCACACACTTGTTGGAAATGTGCAATATGTTCATGGGGGTCTTCGGCCGGTCAACCCCCAACTACTCGTGAGACACCATTTGAATCAAGGAATGCTTGATTTTGAAATTATTAGCTTGAATAGGAATGTCAGACATTCCCCGATAAGTTTGTTTCCTCATGTGTAGAAAGTGATCAAGAATATTAAGGTGTGTACCTCTTCGTAAGCTCGTCTCTCATTTCGGAACCGATGTTCATGCTCCGACCTCTCTCATTCCAACTCCTCTCATGCTAGTCATTTGATCAACTCTTGCGTTCTTCATAACCTCTTCGTTGGTATTGTTTCCATAGGCCACATTGACTTGTGTACATCCATTGTCTCCTTTTGCCATGACTCGTTCCACCAATTCCAACTTCCTAGTGGTTACCGCAAGTTCTGGATAGTAAGAAAACAACGTCCCTTTACGAGAACACGTGAACATACAATACACACAATCAACCAAAAATACCAATATAACAAAACAAATAAAACTAAATATAAAAATAAAAACATACTTTAAATTAAGATCCAACAACTTATCAAAATAATTCTAATTAGTCCCCGAATGTAGCGCCAAAAACATGTTCACCCTTAATATTACCACTTCAAGTGTACATGGTTAAATCATAGTAATGGTTAGAAAAGTCATATCCACATAGACTACTACAGCTAAGTACCTCAATCATAGTAGTTTGATTTTATTTAAAAACTCACAATTTTATAATTAATATAAAAAAAATATTTGCAAAATATAAATATTAAAGTGAATATGAGAAATTAATGATCGCTAGACAATTATTTTTATTGACAACTCTTTAGTTATATGATAAATAATGTTTAATCAAAAGTCAAATCTTATAGGACCTTGAAAAGTTACCCGTACTCCAGTTATGAAAGCAAAGGTGCGTAGACAAAACTACCCACATGTTCGTACACCTTCTAACAAACATACATAATTCAGTTGAAAATAAACCCTAAGATTGTAATAGTCCTTGCCAAACAGTTGAACATCCCATATCCCATCTACATCATCTATCTTATTTATTCAATATTATTTGGTTAATATTATCTTAGATTCAATACTTGTAATAAAATTTAAATGTTGATTAAGTGGTCATAAGAGATCAAAACAAGATAGAACGCATTGGAATCAAACAATTAACAAATGAAGTTCTTTAATATTACAAAAATAGTTATCAAGAATTAAAGAAATTTATCAATATCTGTTAATTAAAAAATAAATCATGTTTGCATAACACACGAACAAACTTAATCTAAACACTAAAAGAGAGTGGAGAACATTCTGAGCCGTGGTGACTCATGTGGAACTCCATCTTGTCATCCCGTGGATGGAAGGGTGTCAATCCTCCATACATGGGCTCCCAATCTCCTCTAAAACAAACTTATGTGTGTTATAAGTGCTTAAAAGTGTTTTCGAAGGTTTCTATTATGTTCAGGGGGTGTTTATAGGAGGCAGAAAACCTTTAAAATGTTGCTCTTTTAATTCCACTATTTTCTCCGCACTCGAATTGTAAGTCGGGAGCAAAGTGGTCTTCTATTTTTGATTTTTTAGTCGAGTCCTTAGTTTGGTAACCGATTCACACACCCGATAGTAACTCAAGTGGCAACTTGGGTGTGTCTTTCCTACTCACTTTTGGCCATCAAAATGACAAAATTTGACTTCAAGTCTTCATATTCTGCAACCTTCGCCCTTGTTTTGACTTCTTGTCTTCTTTATTTTAACCTTGTGCATGATTTAGTAGCCCAACTAGGGGTCGGGAACTCTTGTGTTCCAAAAAGGCTAAAAATAATCTATCATTTATCTATAAAAAACAACAAAATTTCCAAAATCTTAATAGTTTCTAAAAATTAAGAAAAATAAGGAAAATCACATGAAAAGTATATGTATAGACTTTGAAATGCTACAAACTATACCCTTAATATTACGTAATTTTGCATATGGACAAATTCATATTATATTAATTTCTTTCCTTGTTCACGATAATATTTTGTATTTATTTACACAATAAAGTTTCAAAAGAGAGGGCTTCCTACGACCCACATTCTTTTTTTTCTATCAAAATAATATACATGCCCAAATGCCAGTGGCATTGATTAATTCATTTTAGCTCAGATTCCTGATAAAAAATATATCTGAATTATTATGCCAATATATCAGGATTTATGATTCATGGAAATGTGGGTATTTGAGAAAATCTTCTCCTTGAATGGTTGATGAGAAATGCGCCAAATGTTTTCACAATAGATTTGACGAATCTACTATTGTTGACTGTACACTTTATTTGTTTGTTTTTATCTAACTGCAAGAGTATGGTGTAGATGTAATACATGATGAGTAAAGTCGTATTCCAAAATAACCAAAATGACTTAGAATTCAATAAGTAATAATATAGATAATGTATCTTTATTTAAACTAATTGTAACGCCTCGATCTCGCTGAATCGAATAGGTTTATATTTTTGAGTAATTGAAGAAATCTTGGCGTCACAATAAATGTCGAATTTCATTTTATAATTTCAAAATGTTCAATAATGATCAAGTTTACGCAGTGGAAAATAATGAAATTAAATAACAAAATTGCTATCAGTGGGAATTGATAGCTAAAGTACCATTTGTGTCTAATTCGACTTTTATTTAAAGCATAAAAACAAATTTAGAAACATAAACAAACATTAAGAGTTTTTATTCCCTTCCTCGTCTCCCATTCACTCGATATCTTCATTTGTACTTGAAAAAAAATATCGTTTATTTGGGATGAGCTCAACGTACTCAATAGTTACACCGACATACCCCATGTAAAATATAACTCAAAAATAGCACATTTAACTATAGAATTCATAAATTTTAACGTGGAAGACAATTGACTGCAGCTAAAATGCGGCGGGTTTCCCCGATGATCCTTTTCCCCGGTCATATGTACTTTAGGTCCCCGATTTTAATCATTGGATATAGCGTTGCGTGATAAGCCCGACGACCCTTTTCACTGATCGCATACAACTTTTGCGGTCCACGGCTATACTAATTTTATAAACATAGGATTTCATGATATACATTGCACATAGATTTGAGCACGAAGAATTTAACATAAGACAAGTCGGTGGTCCTTACCGTATCTACCTCTGAAAAGTCTTAACTAATGAAAACCTCTATGTCTTGGAGAGCAATCACACTAAAGATCAACAAATATACCCAATAGAATGCAATCATGATTTAGCATATAATTAAGTAGATAATTGAATACTTGCAATGAATTTTGTACCTTGCAGCTATTGACGAGTGTTCAACGAGGAGGAATTAAAACTATTAAATAATTCAAATCCTTATTTTATAAAACTTTTGTTTTCACAAATGAATTGAGTCTACAGAACCAAACGAAACCTTGGCTCTGATACCACCTTTGTAATGCCCCGATTTTGCTAAATCGAATAGGTTTATATTTTTGAGTAATTGAAGAAAACTTGGCGTCATAATAAATGTCGAATTTCATAGTAACAACATAAAAAGATTTATAATTTCAAAATGTTCAAGTTTACGCAGCGAAAAATAAGTAACGTAAATAACATAATTGCTATCAATGGAAGTTGATAACTAAAGTATCATTGGTGTCTAGTTCGACTTATATTTAAAACATATAACAAATTTTGAAACATAAACAAAAATCTAGAGTTTTTATTCCCTTCCTCATATCCCAATCACTCGATATCTTTGTTTGTACCTGAAAAAAATTGTCCTTGATTTGGGATGAGCTCAATGTACTCAATAGTTACACCGACATACCCCATGCAAAACTATACAACTCAGAAATAATACATTTAACCATAGAATTCATAATTTTTAACGTGGAAGACAGTTGACTGCAGTTAAAATGTAGCGGATTTCCTCGATGACCCTTTCCCTCGGTAATAGGCACTTTAGGCCCCTGGTTTTAATCATTATATATAGCGCGCCGGGATAAACCCGATGACCCTTTTCCCCGATCATGGACAACATTTGCGGTCCACGGATATATTAATTTTATAAACATATAATTTCATGATATACATTTCACATAGATTTGAGCACGTAGAATTTAACATAAGACAAGTCGATGGTCCCTACCTCGTAAAAAGTTATGAAAAAGTCGAGTGAATGCACGTGGTTAAATCTTATGTCCCAATTTTCTCGTCACCTAATTATTTTTAAAAGTATACTTAATTAGTATGTGTGTGTGTGTGTATATATATATATATATATATATAAATTTAGAAATATTAATATATACATATATTCAGAATACATAATAATATAATATTGACAATGCTGGAGTGAATATGAGTTTTATAAAAGGTTCTAGGACTGGACTGATAGTTTTCATTCCATTACTAATAAATTAATCGAAAGCACAAATACTACTATTGTTGAAAATAAACATTACTACTAAAGTACTCTATCATTACAAAATAATATACTACCTAAAAACTCGTAAATAAAATGCTAACTTTAATTGCCACTAGAGGCTAATTAATTAAGATAATATACTATTTTTAACTACTCATAAATAGAATACAAAATTAATGAAAAAATAATAATAATGACTAATAGTAAATGTACCTTAAAATATCACACGTAATATCCCCACAATAACCCTTTGGTAAATTCTCGACACCTTAAGAAAATATACTAAAACAAGATTTTCTAGTTAAAGGACCCCTCATTACAATTTAATTTAATATTATAATTTAGTATCTTATTTTAATTTAAATAAGAGAGGTAATACACCTCTTGTTTAAAGAAGCGATAGACAATTTGTCTTTCTTGAGTCTTCAATGTGGGACAAGGAAAAGAATACACACGTTTATAACAAAGTAAAGTAAACCGCCTTATTAAGTTGTCCGATGTGGGATCAAAGTCCTTTTTTCTATATCTTTCAACTTCTATTGCTTGTTGTCCACATCTTTATTGTATATATTCATTTATGCACACACTCGCATGGACATGCATACATATATAAATATTAATGATCTCATTTTGCTACAAAGTGGGCACTTGTTATTATTATTATGATTATTATTATCATTACCATTATATATACTACACCTTACCCAAACACATGCATGCATTAGGATTGGAGTTTTGTTGGGCTTGGGCAATGTTGTTGGGCTTAGTTTTGAAGTTTGAAATAGAATTGATTAAAAGGCGACCCAATAGTTTAATCAAAAAAATTTCATAGACGAATAGTATTTTAAATAAATAAATAAATAAAATACTAAATAATTATAATAATTTTTTAAAAAGTCGAGAATTATAATTTATTTGATATTTGAATTATAGTGACGAGCTTGGGACTCAATTTATATTTTAATGCACGATGATAAATAATAAATAAATAAAAAAATATAAAAATATGTATTTGAAACATGGGTGTTACACTAATAGAAAATATAATTTTTGTTGCATCATTACTAAAGTTTAACATAAAATGCACAATAAAATTCACCAAGATTAAAAACAAATAGCAAGTAATTGAGATAATCGAATGATAAGAAGATATTATGGGGTTTGGGGGCACAATGAACTCTCAATGTAAATTATTTTCAATCAACCAAGTATTCTTTGTGATTCAAATCGATATAAGTCAATCAAAATTTTATTTTAATACTTATCTCAAGGTGATTGAACCGTACATTCTAAGTATGAAATAATGTCTCTACTCGGAATCACATTTAGAACTCCAAAAAGTTTTAAATGTTTAAAAGACTTCACTGCTAATTGCAAATCTCTTGATCTTGTTGATTAAAGTGTTTTCTATTTTAAAAGCCTATTGATTATAAAACCTATTATAAGATATGAAGGTTTGTCAAGAAATTACAACTATCAAGCATAAGAGGTTGTCAATCAATTATGCAACAATGATTTACAAACACAAGAATATCAAACGGATCATACTTGATTGAAAGAAATATCAACACCAATTGTTCATCATTTCCAACCTTGGGATTTAATATTTAGCTAGAGATAGTCAAATATTTATCTAGGCAATTCATTAAAAACTTCATGTTCATAAGGAGAAAAAATGAAAAATAGATAGAAACGTAGGATTGTATAGATCGGATCATTCGATCTTCGTGTTCTTCGTATTCTCCTTCCCAAGATTGCTTTGATTCTCTAAATCTTGCTCTCATTCGCTCTCTATGTGGTTCTCTACCCTTTTTGAGGTCTTTGGATGGTTTTTAAGCCTCTTTGTTATAAGTCTAAGTCAAATCTTAACTATAAAGCCCAAAATAAGTTTTTTTGTAAAATTCCGGGCCCTTCACGGGCTTGTTCTTGAATGCGTACTGGGTCACGAACATTGGCTTGAAAAATAGCCTTCAGTAGCGACCGAATGCATGGTCGTGACTTTGGTCGCGAACCAGACCAGACTCCTGGCAGGTCGTGATGTTTTCATCATAATTGTCTCGATATAACATCGAGTAATAAACCTTAAAAAGCATTATAAAGACAAATCATTATCTTTTTAAACGTATATTACACTTATTGGGACTACAAGTGATTTCACTTTTGTGAGGTTTTCGGTACCCATTATAAAACTTTTTGGATCTTTTATGAAGTCCTGTTTTGTAACGCCCAAGTTTTTATTTCATTATAATTTTAAGCCCAATATTTTTTTTTTTATTTAAATTCTATTGTTTCAAGTCCAATAAGCCTTTTATTCAAATCCAATTACATTATTTTCATTTTATTTTATTTTTACCAAAACCAAATTTAAACATTATTACTTTTATTTTTAACAAAGCCCAAATTCAAAACCCATAGAATTCTATTTAATCGAATTTAACAATTCGGTTACCAAATAAATTATATATATATTTTTATCATATT
>BMAC01000199.1:688746-736169 GCA_014905375.1 Phtheirospermum japonicum
CTCGTCCCTTAGAGCCCCTGATTAAATAAAACTCATTTTACTTAATCACTGGTCAAACCAGAACCCAACGAATTATGAGAGGCGCCTAGCAACTACGCATCATAATTCCCTAGATACAAATGAAGTGCCTGCAAGAACCTTGTGATATAGCTTATATGTACAGTACGATCCCTTCGCGATCTATGTCCCGATTGAACAAGAGGTATTGGTTCATCGAGACCTCTTTCTAGTTCAATAACTGTGTGTTTCTGAGGTTCAGATAAATTTTCTCAACGTCTGATAAAAACACTAATTTTAATAAGCATGTCAACTGAGAAACTAGGGGAGTGTCTGTCATGGGGCTCGTTTATTTTAAAACTTAATAATCAAATATTCAATCAAGAATTTCTTACAAATAAATAATTAATAATAATACTATATACAATATTATAATATAATATCATTCACTTTTCATACATGATTTGATATTAAATACAATATAATACTACATTATCAGTTACTTTTCAGACATGATTTGACATTTATAGAAAACGACAAAAGCCTATTTGCTCTATCCTTCGAAATACCCGTGAATTCTGAATACTTGTTTATTTTAATACTCAAAATTCAAATATTCAATTAACAACTTTGTAGACTTAATCTATATCTTGTAATTTTCTAATAACACAAAATTAAATAGTACCAAATACAATATCATAATAAAATATTTTTGATTTTTCAAATATGATTTGATATTTACAGTAAAAAGTAAATGAATTTGAATCCTATAACAAATAAGACTTCTTACTATTCACAAAATTATCATGTACCCAAGATTTTGAATATCAAGATTCAATATTACAGCAAATGATGGTTCAAACATGCTTAAAATATTCTGAATCTAATAAAAATTAATAATTCTTACTATTTAAAAAATTAGGAATATTTATAATTACAATGAATGTAGCGCAAATAAGTGAAAGTCTCGGACCGTTTTGAAAATCTTCATATATTACCAATTTAAAACAAATTGAATAAGGGTCCAAACAGTGGATCCAAACTGAATGGTTTCCCATTCCTAGTTGTCGCCCTCCAAATATCTACCCAACCATGTGATACCTTATCTGCTATGCCTCATATCATGATGCAATGTGGAACCCACATTACCCAAATTGCCCCTCTCATTCATGTATAACCAAACAAAAATGCAAGTGTCTCATTTTCTGGCCACGAAATAACCAAGGAATATCAGTTACTTTGCCCAGCATTTAGCGGCACCACACGGAAATGAATTGCCCCACTCCTTGCAAGGGTTTAGTACAGTCACAATCTCTTGCTTAAGTGGCATTACGTCAGCACACGCCACTAAATGCATTCTAGCTCACGTAACTAATTATAATTTCCGGAAACTATATTTAGAAAGTGATTTGATCCTTTTGAATACTCCCTCATCCAAAAAAATCATAAATATAACGCAGAGTACACTTTCACTTTTACAGTATTAAGAAGAAAATAGTAGTTATTATTATAGTTAAAAAGTTAAATTTTATCTCTATCTATCTATTTATCTATCTATATATATATATATACACTCTGGGAAAATATTACAGTATATTTTTTTTTAAAGATATCGAGCTCTCAACTACATATTTAATAGAATTGTGTCACTTCGTATAATTAGCATAAATATTTATACACTGTATCATTTTCTATTTAGACTGTAAACTATTATTATACAGTCACATTTCCATAGGAATTTTCCTTCTCTCTATCTCTCTCTCTCTTTTTTTTTTTGAATTTGTATCCTACTTTTCCTAATACCTTTATTATTATTATTATTATTATTATTATTATAAGTAAAAATAAAATTAAAATTATTGACTTTGAGTTATTAATAATTTAACTCTTAAATGAAATATTAGTATATTTTTCCCACTTATTATAGTGCATGATTTTTTTTTTCTATTTATTTAAGAAATATTTTATTATACTTAGTATTATTTTTTTCTTATAAAGTAACTCTTAGGAAAAGAATTCAAAAGGAAAAAGTCTTAGGAAATGCAGGGAACGAATTTTAGAAAATTAAAAAAAAAGAGAAAAAAAGTTTGAGGAGTAGTAGGATACAAAATTCCAAAAAAAAAAAATGTAAATGTGATGTGTCCAAATAAAAAATAATAATATATTCTATTCTAATAATATATTAGGTGGTACAGTCTAATGAATATTTAATTAAAAATATGATACCCTTGAAAATGATAAATGTATGATAGTATTTTCCTATATTTTAAGTATATTTCTATTTTTAATATTAATAATTTATTAATTATTAATAGCAAGATACATTAAATATGAGCAAATAAGTAAATGCATGAAATAAATATGAATTTTTTCTGGATATAAATCGATAAAGCAAAGGAAAAATATTCTTATAATTATAAAAGAAAGGAAATATATCAAAAGTAAATCCATTAACTTTCAACGTTTGTATTGGCTGATAAGAGAGATTTCCATGATTCGAGTCGAATTATTTGTATGGGCATGGCATGGGCGTGTTTTTACTTGGAAGAATGTATGTGAAATGACCCCACAAAAATTATTTTTTTTAAGAGTATATATAATAAGTTTAGAAAACAAAATGTTGACCCCACTAAAGAAAATGATGGGGTCAATATAATTCATTCTTCATTTTATAAAAAGAATGAATACAAATATTATCATTGCTATGCCCTCTAACATGAGTTGGTTCATCATGCATAATGAAAACAATGAATACCATTATTATAATTGGTCTGCGCTTTAACGAGTTGGTTTATTATGCATCCGTGTGCCTGATTGTGTTATACATTAGGATGATTATATACATAATGTATAATGAATATATAAACGATGTGCGATGAGTATACAAGAGATAAAATTATAAATTCATATTTATTACATTGATTGCATACTTATCACCTACAAAGCTAAAAGATGTGTGATTAATATACAAGTAGTGGAAGATGAGTACAAAATCATAAATTCATATTAATCACATTTCTCATATAGATTTATCATATTATAGTGCATATGCAAGAGATACCTGATGAAATTAGAAGTGGTGAGTGATCAATATAAAAATTATAAATGCATATTCATCACATCTCTACCATATTCATTAAAGAGACGTGTGATAAATATACAAGTGGTGATTAGTATGAAATAACATTTCATATTTATCAAATTTATTTTGTATATTTCTCAATCATTGATAAATCACTAAAAAAACAGCAGTTTCCCGAGGGATTTTTCCCTCAATTTTAGGGGAAATTCCCTCGGTTTTTTGAGAAACCGAAGTAAAAAACGAGGGAAAATGTCTCTCGAAAAAAACCTCCTCGGAAGATTTTTCTGAGGGAAGATTTCCCTCGGAAAATTTTTCTGAGGGGGAAACCGAGGGTCTATCCCCTCGGTTACTTCCCCCGTACGACCATCGAGAAAAATGAGGGCAAAACCGAGGGTATTTGTCATCGGAAAACTGAAGGTGAAAACCGAGGGTTGTGTGCCCTCGGAAAACCGAGGGGCTATCGTCCCTCGGAAAGCCGAGGGCAGCTTGTGCCCTCGGAAAATCGAGGGACCTATCTTCCCTCGAAAAATCGAGGGCAGCTTACCCTCGGAAAACCGAGGGGAATACGCCCTCGGTTTTCTCCTCGGTTTTTACGTTTTCCAAGGTGTTTCCGAGGGTATTCCTTCTCGATCTTTTCATTATTTTTTTTCAAAAAAAATATTTTTTAAAGATTGATTTTAATTCTTATTTATTTATTAAAATTCCCAAAAATTTTGAAGAAAAATCATTAATTAACAAACAAATAAATAAACCAGTTATTATAAAAATATTTGAAAATTTACAATTATTACATTCGTTCGTCAGAATTATTTAGTAACAAAGTTTTCATAAAGCCCTATCAAATTGTCCTATGACGGGGGGTGCTGCGGCGGGGGGTACTGTGAGAAACGAGCATACATCTCGGCCATCTGTGCGTTCACCTGCGCCTGAAATGCCTCCTGCTGTCGGGGCTACTCCTCACATTGTCGCTCAGAGTCGATGTATCGCTGCTCGACCGACTGGAGCTCCGCCTGGAACTCCTCCCTCTGCGTCTAGAGCTGCGCCTCGAGCTGTCTCACGTAGGTCATATGGTATAGGGAAGAGGAGGGAGAGGAAGAGCTGCCTGGGTAAAAACCCTTCGCAACAACTACCATCTTTCTGTACGAGCCAGTGTCGTAGTGTCATCCCTTTTCTCGACCCGAAGACGTCGAAGTAAACCCGGTCAGGGTCAACCTCGCTACCCGCATCCTGGGAAGACGCATGTGCCTCCTCCTCCAGCTGTCGCTCGTACTACGCCTGAAATACAACTTGTTAGTAAATTCTACATTAAAACTAACGAACAAATTAAAAATAAGGGAAAATCACATTAATATTATTGGATCTCGCATCGATCCCCTTGTCGTCGGGCTTCTTGTGCGTACGTACAAAAATGTCAAACACCTTGGCCGTCTCACCCGTCTCCCGCTCCCGTATCCAAATAGAATTTTCAAATAATTAACATTTAAAATAAATAAATAAACAATATATTAATATATTCTTAAATTACTTACGATATCCAGAGAATAATCGATATTAGATCTAGCTCCCCCCCTGTGCTTCGACATCCCAGTACCCGGCCCAGCAAGCTCGCTCCTCCTGTTCCGGCTGCACTGCTCGGATTTCTTCTTGTCCTCGGGCTTATCCGGATCAACATTCCAAGCCCTAATTGAAATGCATGATATATAAGATACGATATAAATTATTTGTCTGTTATAAATAAAAAATTCTAATTAAATAAAAATATATATAATAGAATCATTTACCTCCAGACCTCCTCGGTAACGCATGGCCTCAACCGACCTTTTGCTACATAATAGTGCTTATACTCGTTCATCTGCCTCCCGTACTTGCCCGACATCATCGAGAAAAATGCACCCCTTTTCTGATGAGAAGTATACACCGTCGGATCCCAATAACAAATCTCCTACAAAATAAAATAATAATTACAATCAATTGATACATATGATTGTGTAGTTACAATAAAGAATAACAAATTTGGATATAAAGTAATAATTATCTGAAACATCTCCCACCACAAACCCTTAGTCTCCTTAGGGACCTCCTTATAGCACCACCCGGCTGGATGGAGTTCCTTCTCCATAATCCCCTTGAGTATAGTGGTCATTTTGGTCTGTCTGCTGTGTAGCCTGTATTGAATTGTGTTTATTTATTTGTAACTAATATAATTTAATCATAACGATAATTARAATTTTAAAATCATTAATTTACTTACGTCTTCCCTGCAATATAAACCAGAACTCCCCCCCCTGTGGTGGGGCCAACTGCTGTCGAGAGGTACCCGCATCGGAAGGTGTCGCTGTATCCATGATCAGCGCTAAATGATCAGTATCGATAGCCACATATTCATCATCGAAATCAGCTAAACGATTAGCCGACCCCATATCTGATCGGCCTATGCTGCTGGAACCTTAAGCTCTCGGCATCTGATAAAATTATTAGGTAAATCGTACGAGCATTTTACAAAATACCTGTATATATTATATACCAAACATCTTAATAAATCCAAACATAAAAAAATAGTTTTAAAAAAAAGTGTATTTTACAATATGAATAAATTACATATATTTCAACCAAACTAATCACTTTCACTATTAAAGTTATCACCAAACTCGTCTTCCTAAACAATCACACATCAAGCAGTCACATTCAAACCATAACAACAAACCATAATAAATATTAAGTTAACATGCATATACCGATCAACAAACAATTTAAAACATTTTGAAATCCACAGTCATATTTTAAAATAATTTTGAAAAACGTTATTGGAGGGACGAAACCTCCCGACCGACGTCGTACACCACATCATCACCGACGCCTCCCCAACATAATCACAACATCAAGCAATCACATTCAAACCATAAATTAGACCTTAATTAAGTAATTATTTCTAAATTGGACCCTAATTAAGTAATTATTCCTAAATTGGACCATAATTAAGTAATTATTCCTAAATTAGGGTTTTTTTTCTTTCTTTTTAATTAGGAAACAAACCCCCTATTCGTGTTGTCTATCTACTGCAAGATCAGGCAAATAACGGCTAATGAGTTTCCCCTCATTTGGTATCTTAATTGGGTAATTCTTAAAAGTATGCGCTTGTAAATTAATTAGCCTTTTTTTTAAATTAATATTTTTTTTTTATTTTTTTTTTATCTTTTTTTAATTTTCATGGCCTTGAACTTAGGCTGAGTTTACCTTTTAATAATGTAGATATGAAGAAGATTAAAAAAAGTTGGGGAAATTAAAAAAAATGCCTTTAATATTTGTCGATGCATATTTTACAGCTTATACACGATCAATACCTAGCCTTTCACTTCTTATATATAAACTAAGGTTTTTTCCTCATTCTTTAACATTTCAATTACCTTCTCTATCGTTGAACACTACCATCCACGCGACAACCTAAATTTTGTCCCGTCCTGTTCTAATTAGCAGTGAAATAAAAAGGATGATGATGAATAAATTAAAGATCCTCAAACTTGTTCCTTGAATTCAAACTTCGCCCTTTTTAAAAAATTCTCCTTGAGGTGCAGAGCTTGGAGGATTTGTTTAAACGTCTCTAAATCTTGCGATTTATTCCTCGCATTCTAATAATCTTTTCAATTTCTTTGTGGATAGTTAAATTTTATGAAAAACATGATGTCATGTTTATGAAAAATTAATCACAATTAAGATCTCATTATGTATAGTCCTATACTTAATTACCCTGACCTGAAAAATAAAATTTAAATACTTAATTATCCTACGCGTAGTGCTCCAGAAGCCAAAACCTAAACTTAAACTCCTCTTACAATCCTTTTTATTTTGTTATAGTGAGTTTAATTTACCCAAATGTTAAAAAAATAGAAAACAAAAAACCCAAAATCCATCTGCCCATTTGAAATTGTATTACATACAAATAATTAATTCCCATTTTGAAAACCCATATACATCTGCCCAACACAAATAGAGGGTTTGTAAATTAATTCCTAATTAACCCTAATTTCAAACTCTAATCCTTAAACAAACACTAAACCCTAATATTGAAAATTAATTATACAATAATTTCATCACAACAAATCTATACAAAAATATAAAAAAATCTACAATAACAATAAAACATATAAAATAAAAAATAATAACAAAAAACAAAAAAAAAGAAGCAACTTACCTTGGAGGAGCAGGTGGCGGCGGAGCGGAGTAGGCGGCGGTGGAGCGGACCAGGTGTCGGAGCGGATCGGCGGCGATGGATACACGTGGCGGCGGTGGAGGCTGGACTTGAAGCGGTGCGGCGGCGGTGGAGGCTGGACTTGGACGGAGGCGGCGGTGGACGAGTGACGGTGGTTGGAGCGGAGACGGCGGTGGGAGAGGGCTCTTCTTCTTTCTTTTTTCTTTGCTGCGCAAATGAGAAAGGCAGCGGCTGCCCGCTGCTATTAGGTTAAGTTTCCGAGGGGAATGCGCCCCTCGGTTTCCGAGGGGATTGACGCCCCCTCAGAATATTTTTTGATTTTTCTTATTTTTTTAATTTGAAAAATTCCGAGGGATGTGTTTCTACTCGGAGAATCCTAAGGGACACTCCCTGCCCTCGAAAATTTTCGGGGGAAACACATCCCTCGGAATTTTTCAATTAAAAAAAATTGAAATTTTTTTGAGAAAAATAGAACAATCGTATTAAACGATCGACGCCCAACCCTCATGGTTTCGGGACGTCGAGATGCACCCCTCCCCGCCCTGTTCGTAAATTATTGGGAATTGTTTTTATCTTTTACTGATTTTTTTATTTTTTCAATCTTTTACTTAAATTCGAAAAAAAATATAAAACGCGTATTAACTGATTGACGCTCCGACCCTCGTGGTTCTGGGACACCGAGACACACTCTTCACCGCCCCGTTCGTAAATTATTGGGATTTTTTTATGTTTTACTATTTTTTTTTATTTTTTCAGTTTTTTTTTCAATTTTTACTTAAATTCAAAAAAAAAATAGAAAACGCGTACTAAACGATCGACACACGACTCTCGTGGTTCCGGGATGCCGAGACGCACCCCTCACCACCCTGTTCGTAAATTATTGAGATTTTTTTATTTTTTACTAATTTTTTATTTTTCCAAATTTTCTTTTCAGTTTTTTACTTAAATTCGAAAAACAAATAGAAAACACGAACTAAATAATCGACGCCCGACCCTCGTGGTTCCGAGATACTGAGACGCACCCCTCACCGCCCCGTTCCTAAATTATTGGGACTAATTTTTTTATTTTTTCAATTTTTTACTTAAATTCCAAAAAAAATAGAAATAGCGTACTTAACGATCGATCAACGCCTGACCCTCGTGGTACCGGGATGCCGAGACGCACCCTTTTCCCCCTCGGCAAAATCACGACGCTTCGTCGCTTCGCGTTTCTAATCGAACAAGTTGATCGGTCGATCGTATCATGGTTGTTGGTTGAATTACAAGACACGTGCGAATACGCACATGCTCATTGATATTTTTCAAGCGAAATCGGGGAAAAATCACCCCACGTGCCTAAGATGATAGGACTTGTTTCATTTTTACGATTTTTCTGATTTTTCTCATTTTTTTTAATTTGCGAACTTTCGAGGGATGTTTTTCCCCTCAAAATATTCCGAGGGACACTCCTTGACCTTGGAAATTTCCGAGGGGAAACACATCCCTCAGAATTTTTTAATTAAAAAAAATCGAAAAAAGATCGAGAAAAATAGAAAAATCGTAATAACGATCGACGCCTGACCCTTGTGGTTTCAGGACGCCGAGACGCACCCCTTGCCCCCTCGGCAAAATCACAATGCTTCATTGCTTCGCATTTCCAATCGAACAAGTTGATCGATCGATCGTATCTTGGTTGTTGGTCGAATTACACGACATGTGCGATTACGCACATGCTCGTTTGGTATTTTTCAAGCGAAATCGGGGCAAAACCATCCCACGTGCCTAAGATGATAGGATTAGTTTTATTTTTACGATTTTTATAATTTTCTCATTTTTTTTTATTTGCAAAATTCCAAGAGATGTGTTTCCCCTCGGAAAATTCCGAGGGACACTCCTTGATCCCTTGGAAAATTTCTGAGGGGAAACACATCCCTCAGAATTACTGTAATTTATTTAATTTTTATAAAAACCGAGGGGAGTGCCTAGCCCTCGGTTTTTTCCAAGGGAAGATAATTTCCCTCGTTTTTTTGTAAATTATAATTTTTTTTTATTTTCTTTATTTTCAACAACCGAGGGTATTTTCGACACCTCGGTTTTTCCGAGGGGTATTTTCCCTCGGAAACCCTTCAGTAGTTATGGCAGTAAAAATTGGTGCCGTTTTTCTAAGGGATTTTCTGAAGGAAATTTGTGCCCTCGGAAAAAACCGAAGGAAATTTTTATCATTCGGTTTTTCCCTCGACATTTTCCGAGGGAATTGTTGCCCTCTGTTTTTCCTTTGGAAAACTGCTATTTTTTTTATAGTGAATATGCAAGAGATATACGAAATAAGATATGTGATGATTATGCAAGTGGTGAATGATCAATATAAAAGTGGTGGATTGCCCCCTTTCTTTCATTTCTTAAGCTTATTGATAAATATGCAAGAGATATGTGATGAATATGCAAGTGGTGAGTGATCAATATACAATTGATGAATTTCCCTTTAACTTGGCATTTGGTAAGGTTGAAGTGGTTGTTTATCTTGTTGAAAAACTAGTGGAAACAAATAAACCTATTACGCAATCACTAGTTTTTTTTTTTCTCTTTTTTTTCTTTTCAAGTTTGTTATGATATTATTGATATATAAATGTCGAAAGAAGTTTCCCAGCAATGAAAATAGTGAAAAATAGATTGCATGAATGAATGGGAGAGAGTTCCCTAAATAGTGTCTCAATACATATAATGAAAATTATGTATGTGAAACTATTGACAATGAGACAACTACTTACTAATCTCAAAATATGAAAACTTGTAGTGGACAATCGTGTAATAAATGTAACAATAATTGTCCTGTTTATATAATTTTTTAATAATTTTTTTGGTGCAAAAATATTCAAACCATTTTAATATATATTGTTTGATTGATGCGAGTAAAAAGATCGGACCACAAAGAAAGAGGTCGTGACTCGAACTGCCTTCTTGAGCGCGAGCGGCCTGCAAAACAAAATTTAAGCCGGACAACCCTAGCATAGACCCTCCGATGCTTAATTCAATATTCATATAAGTGATAGAGAGAGCTCTTATAAAAAATATGCTTAAAATAAAGTTAATTAGAGTTGAGGTATGGGTCCTCTATATGGATAAGAGATGGTAAGAGACGTGTCCCCCAATATAGGATTTCAGTCTCTTATTTACTCTTTACTTCCATAATAAACTACCGCCTCGGAATTAGAATTCTAGCCTTTTTTAAGCTATCATAATAATTAGGACTTGTCTCTTTTATTAATGTTACCATAAACTATGAACCTTTCTCATATTACCTTTTCGCCACGGCCCATTACCATAACCATATAAGTCTGCCGGGGCCCATTGACCATGTTTATCTCATTGTAGGCGTAAAACACTTACCTTCCTTTAACCACCCTGATTTAAGAACATAGACAATATACTTTGAGCTTATGAGAGCTCAACAACTCTTTAAGGAGGTTGCTTCCCCTATTTTACTGACCCGATTCTCCTGTAAAATGACATGCATTCTGACCTTAATATTTGGTTATGTATCATCTATTTCCCCATATTGTACCTGATTGAGGTAGGAAATCAGGTAGAATATAAACCCAAGTTCTTTAAAAGACCATCCACACATGAGATTGATTTTCTGGAAAGAAGTGTTGTTATCGGAGACATTCCAAACTTTGCCCATTAAATTCATACTACCGTTTTGTCGGACAAATGTCACCTCCTTGCTTTATAGGGTAAAATAATCCCCCTGAGCCCAAAATTAAAAGGCCCACATTTACCCTACTCATATAAAATCGCCTTCTTTTTCCCCATTTAACCTTTATCCTTCTGTAAATATTGCACCCGTACCTAAAATTTTTACAGTGCTTAGTATCCGCCATTAATCATCTAGGCTCCCACCTAAATTGTTCGCCTCTCATTTGCCAACAAATTATTTCGATAATACCATCAGATCTTCATAACATACGTAAGTCCCCCTAAATTATCTTATTTCTTCCAATATCTTTTATTTCAACTTTTGCGCATAATTCTGAATGTGCGCTTATTTTCTCTTCCCCACTTTCTCTATAAAAACCCTCTAGCATCCAATTCTCAGAAGTCCGTGTACCATAGTACTAATTCCCCTATAGAACTCTCTCATAACTCCGACTCCATCTGTGAAACTAAATCGGTAGAAATTCCTTTAAATAGGAAGAATAGCAAAGAAAAAAAAACCTAACCGACCTAGAACAATCTTAATAGATGAGCATGCAGGCGAACCTACCTATGTCGAACTAGAAAATAAGACCCAATTGCTAACCCCGGAAATTCCAACAACCATTTCTTTAATAATTGAGCACCAAAACATAATCTTTCCTTCGACCCTGAATTCTATCATCCTAGCCCTGTCACCGTAGTTCCTTCAACTCACACTTTCACCTTCCAGCCCTGCAAAAGGGTGCCAAAATCACCATAGAAAATCCCTAACTCTTACCCGACCGCGTGCTACTCCCTGCCTTCATATAAAACCTCCATCTTCATGAACACAAGGATAAAGTCCTCCCTGAGAACGAATACAATAATGCAGAATGTTCCCCAGCTGGGCACATTAAAATTCTCGAAGACACATCTCATCTAGGATTAAATTTCCTATGCATCCTTTCATGGTAAGATTAGCAATAAAATACAAGGTCTCTCTGCTACAACTTCCACCACCTCCGCCCGTTACATTACTAGCTACCTGATTTTATATAAAAAATTAGAACTGGAGATAGACTTCTTCTTCTGTTATCTTTTGAGAAAACATGAGGGGTCTTTTTACCTTTATCGCCCATTTCTTCTTCAATCCTACTTCTGAAGTGCCAAAATAGCGCGCAAAGTTTTTTTTTACACTCCTCCCAGCCCTGGCCTTTATTAACCAAATGGAAGGTAGCAACTCCCCCTCAAGATCCAATAAACATAAGAAAACCTCCATCCATGACTCATAAGAGGTACCAAGACCAGGTCGAGGAATGGAACAAGCATCCCTTCAACGTGGGGAAGCTCACTATGTTTGAGAGCGTATTCTCCTTTCTTGATTTCAGCAGCCAACCTCTTTCTTCGATGTTTAAGTCAGAGTATGGTATGTCCATATCCATTAGTTTTTAATTTTACTCAAGTTTTTTTTAACGTAATCTACTTACCTCTCTAACCAGGTCTTTTATTATTCAAACAGGTTTGTTTTCAATTGTGCATCTAACCTGGAAGGCATCCTTGCTACTCCCCAAACGGACCCTCCTCTCACTGAAACACCCAGGAAACCTTGGTACTAAGTCTGAGGTTGAGGTCGTCTTACCAGCTAGCCAGAAAATGCCTGATGACGCCAATGTGGGCTAAAGTAAAAAGAAAAAGAAATGAATACACAGCTAGTCTTGACCTCGACCTTATCCAAAAGCTTGCTACCACATCTCAAGACACCACGGTTGTGGACCCACAACCTGCATCTCCTTATAATAGAACTAAACTCCATCCCACAAGATACCATCGATCTCAGCTTCACCTTCCATGCTTAGGGCTGTAAACGAGCCGATCCGAGTTGAGTTTAGAGAACTTAAGCTTGCTCGTTTATTATCGAGCTCGAACTCGAGCTTTTTTTAACGAATATATCGATGGCTCACGAGCCTTTTTGAGTTTAATCGAGCCTAAAAGAGCTCAAAAGATATTAATTATTAATTAAATTATCTTTACATTATTATAAAAATAAAATAAAATATTTTTTAAAGTATATAATACACCTACTAAGATACATAAACAAATAAGTTTTTATATATATTTCTATATTTTTCATATGAACATGTATAAAAATTATAATTAAAACCAAATTATTAGTTTAATTTATACGAATCTAATAACGAACTCATTCTATAACTCACTAACGAACCCGCTCACGAGCTAACGAGCTGAATACCATGAATCTAGAGTTTGCTCGTTTATTAAACGAACCTTTTTAAACGAGCTCGAGCGAGCTTTTATTAAGTCGGATAGCGAATAGCTCACGAACTGTTTGACTCGTCTAAATTGTGAAGACGTTGACTAGTTATAGCAGTTCTTGAAAAGCCGCATATTAACGCCTAACAAGAAGTATTTGGCTACCCTCAACATTCCCGACTAGGTGGCCCTGGTATCCCACCACTTCATATATGTAATTTTTTTACTTAATACTTACAACTTTGTCTAAATGCATCTGGAACCTCTCCTCGCCTCTTTGTCCGACCACTTACTGGCCACAAACCATCAATAGGTCTCTCTAGATAAATGGAAGAAGTTGGTTGAGGAGCTAGTGAAGAAAGTAAACAAGAACAAAGAGAAACTCTCACTAACACAAGGCGAGTTGGATGATGTTCGGCACCAACTGAAGGTCCGTGAAGAAGACCTGGATGGTGCCTAACTTCAATTGAAGACATGTAGGGAAGAGTCGGAGATGGCCTAATCAAATATGATTCTTGTTGAAGCCTAGATCCACGACTTCAAAGAGTTACACTTAGACGAGATAGAAGATATTGGGGAGAAGCACTAGGTAGAGCTAGAAATATTTTGAGCAGATGCCTAGAAGAGAGAGGCCAAGGCTCATGATCGAGGAGTTGAAGAGGGTCGTCACACTTTCTTGAGGAGCGGAGTAGGTCGGTGATTACTGGAGGTGTACCAGATTGATTTGGTGTACACATATCTACATACCATCACCTTTCTCTAAAAGGTGAGCAAAGGTGCATAGTTCTACTTTAAGATGGACATCGAAAGAGCCAAGATCCAAGCAGCCGGACTGGAATTTTAGGTGGATCCCAAGAAGACTCAAGAGAAACCTCCTTCCTTTTACTTCTGGTAAGGTGACTTTGAGAAGCCCCTCAATACAACCAAATGGGATAGGTGTACTGCAAATATAATTGCCTTGGCCAACCTCAGCTCTAAGTTGGATATCCCCTTAGATGAATTTATTCCTCAAGCCCCCCCCACCCCCAGCTGCTCCTTGATGTAATCGCTAAACATTGCAACTCTTTATTTTCCGAACATATATTTATGAGGTTTTGAACTTTCTGTTACTTTCTCATTCTCACAAATATCCTTGAAATCCTTGTATTTTCTCTCGACCTGAAAAGAACTAAAAAATGACTATAACCATAACCTTAAATCATAAATCGCTTATCAATTATTTAGACCATATACCCCTTAATTGACTTGAATAGGTCGGCCCACCATTTACAATAACTATAAACTACACATTTGTATAAAAACACAAACTAAAGTAGGTAGATCTATAGATGAACCATCAAACCATATTCCATCAAATAAACTCATATAACCATATCCATAAAATATAATTCATTAAACCGTAAAATCATCTCCGACCTAAACAAGCATTGAGCCATACCGTATCCATAACTATACAACCATATCCATAAACCATACAATCCATTAACCATAAAACTATCACTAACATAAGAAAGCATCGGGAAAAATCATCTCCGACCTAAACAAGCATTGGACAAAACCATTTCCGACCTAAACAAGAGATGGGCAATAATGTATCCATAATAATAATATCATCTCTGACCTAAATAAGCGTCGTGTCATATCATCTTTGATAGGGCCATATTGGTCAGGCCTGGATTGAGGTAGACCTAAAATCGGTAGCAGATAAGAGGGGACGAATTGGCGTGAAGGAAGGATGGTCAGAGCTCTTTCGGAGAAAATGGACTCCGGGCCAGACCTGCTTAAGGTTTGGACTAAAAAGACAAGTAGGGACCACTTGCCAGAAACCGCTAACTGAATGGTCCTTAATTCGGGGACCGTGTTCCCGAGATTCCGGAAAAGGGGGTCCCCCCACCAGAAAGGACCCGTGTATGTGTGTGACAGACCTGGAATAAGGAAGAAGACGACGCCGAAAACAATCAGAACCAGAGTGGATCTAAGCAGACCTGGCTACCAGCCTATCCAAGAGGGAACAAGTGGGACCACTTGTTCCGAATATGTTTCATAAAATGGCCCATGATTTGCGGCACGTGTTCCCAAGATCCCGACTGGGGTCCCCACCGGAATAAGATATAAATACCCCAATTTGGGGGGCAGAGAAAGGTATGTTTTACAAGCATTCTTTCTTATTTTCTCTGGAAAACACCTCATCACTTACTAACTTAAGCATCGGAGAGGTTTCCACCGGAAAACCACCGTTGGTCCTTTCTAACCTTTGTTTGTGGTGTAGGTTTCAGAAGCTCGTGGGTTCCCAGGCTTCGTTCAGGGGGCTAATTATTTCAGGTCGGAACAATTGGCGCCGTCTGTGGGAAGTCGATCGAGCTAAGGCGTGAGAATGACTTCAGACGGTTGGAAGCGAAATTTGATAGGGGAGTTGGTTGGCACTCCGAGTTCCGCCGTGCATACTCACGCATAACAGGCACCAGGCTCATCATCGATACCTGAGACAGCGGGATCGGCCATGGTAGCTCCGCCAAGTTCCACATCACCGCCTCCGAGGGGGCCTACGGTAGATGGGGGTGTCTCTCTCAGTGAATCGCTTCTGACACATCTGTCAGAATTGATAGGCAAAGCTGTGGAGGCGGCGGTCGAGAAAAAATTTGCGGAAATGGGACCACCGCCGGCTAATACGCTGCCGATGCAGACAGCCCCAGCAGTAGAAACGGAGCCGTTTCACGCTCGGCGTACGGAGCGAGTCCACCAGCCGGACAGAGAAGAGCACCTTTCCACGTCTGATGGTGACACAGCCAGCCAGGTTAATCCCGGCCTCGCTGAGCAGATGCAGAGCCTGTAGAAAGAGGTGCGCAAGTTTAGAAAAAAAATGGTGGGTGCAGCGGCACCGCCGGCACGGCGAGGCACCCCGTTTACAGAGGAAGTCATGAGCGATGATGTCCCAGTGTCTTATCGGTCCTTGGGTTTTGAATATAACGGGACGACGGATCCAGCAGACCACCTCAACCATTTCGAGATAGCAGCGGCGTTGCATAAATTTTCTGATTCAGTTATGTGTCGGGTCTTCCTAATGACCTTTACCAAATCGGCACAGCTCTGGTTTAGCCAATTGCCGCCGAGATCCATCAGCAATTTTGATGAATTCAGCTCGGCCTTCCTACATCAGTTCACGAGTTGTAGGAAGTATCAAAAGATGCCGCTCGAACTCTTTAGTTTAAAGCAGAAAGAGAATGAGAGTCTACGTGCTTACATCAATAGGTTCACAACAACAAAGCTGGAAGTGCCCTCGGCATCAGAAGAGCTGCTTGTAAACGCCCTGGCGCAAGGTTTGAGGAAGGGAGAGTTCTTCCAGTACCTGGTGGTAAGACCAGCATTGAAGTTCGGAGAACTCCTGGAGAGAGCCGAGAAGTACATCCACTTAGAGGAAGCTCTGAAGCTCAAGGATGAAGGCGAGAGGAGAAGAGAGAGGTATGACAGGGATGACAGGGTGGCGATAAAAAAGCCCAGACCAGATCTGCCAATGGGTAGGTCTCATTTTGATAAATATACCCCCCTGGTGACACCTCCGGGCGAAATTTTGCAAGCAATAGAGCGTCACCCAGAGCTCAAGTGGCCCAAAACTTACTCTCAGAAGCCAAGAAAAGAAAGGTCGGATCGCTTTTGTCGCTTCCATAATGAGTATGGACATAACACAGATGAATGCACGCATTTGAAGGACGAGCTGGAGAGAATGGTCCAGGATGGACATCTAAAAGAATATGTTGGTACAAGGAGAGGTGATACCAGGACTGGACATCACAATGTGGACCGCTTCCCACAAATTAAGAGTGGTCGGGCGGATGTTCAGGATAGAGGAAGAGCTGGATCGAGAAGACCTGACCAAGCCCAGGTTGTTCATGGTGAAATCCAAATGATAACGGGAGGGGAACTGGATGAGCACTCTAAAAGGACTCAACACAGTTATGTTAGGGCTGCTAAAGACCTGATCCAAACGCCCCGAGAGGTGGGACAAGTAGCGGCCACGCCTAACATTTGTTTCGGATCGGAGGATAGTGATGGCATTCTCGCTCCACACATGGATGCTTTGGTGATAACAGCTACTAATGCCAATTATAACGTTCGTCGAATTTTTGTGGACACAGGATCTTCTGCAGATATTTTATTTCTAGACTGTTTTACGAAATTAAAGTTGAATGTTGAACTTGAAGAGGTAACCACCTCCCTGGTAGGGTTCGCGGGAGGTGCTCTAAAACCTTTGGGAGCGGTGAGACTCCTTGTAACCCTGGGGGAAGAACCATATAGGGTGACACGGATGGTGCGTTTCCTGGTGGTAGATGCACCATCCTCGTATAATGTTATGTTGGGTCGGCCCTCTTTGAGCCAGTTCCAGGCCGTCATCTCGGTTTTCCACATGAAAATGAAGTTTCCCACGGAAGATGGAACCGGTGAGGTAAGGGGAGACCAGTATGCCGCGCGTCAAACATATGTGGATTGTATACGGTGGAATGAGGAGGAGAGGATGAGCAAAAGGGCTTGGAAGGAGCAGCCACGGATAGAATTAACAAGACGGGAGGAGGGGTTGATGATAGTAGAAGTCATTCCAGGCGATGCAAGTAGGACTCTGCGGGTAGGCACGACGCTTAGTCCTGAAGTATTGACAGACCTGGTGGCTTTGTTAAGAGAGAGTGCAGATATCTTTGCGTGGTCCCCTTAGGACCTAGTGGGAATAGACCCTGAAGTTGCCGAGCATCACCTCAATATCCGCTCCGACATAAAACCGGTTAAACAGAAGAAACGAAATTTTGGGCCAGAGAAGGAGGCCATCATAGAAGAAGAAGTAGAGAATCTCCTGAAAGCTGGACACATCCAGGAGATACAATTCCCAGAATGGCTCTCCAATGCAGTGCTGGTCCCGAAAACAGAAGACTGGCGAATGTGCATTGATTTTCGAGACCTGAATCGCGCCTGTCCGAAAGATCACTACCCATTACCAAGAATTGACCAGCTTGTGGACTCCACTTCCGGCTGCGAGCTTTTGAGAATGATGGATGCCTCGCAAGGATACCATCAGATTAGATTGGCTAGAGAGGACTGGAAGCGTGTTAGCTTTATAACTCCAAAGGGAACGTATTGCTACGTGGCCATGCCTTTCGGCCTTAAAAATACAGGTGCTACCTATCAGCGGTTGGTGGACAAAATGTTCAAAACTCAGCTTGGTCGGAATATGGAGGTATATGTGGACGATATGTTAGTCAAAAGCATAAAAGCAACGTCACATGTGCAGGATCTACGGGAGACCTTCAACACTTTGCGACMYTACAAAATGAGGCTTAARCCAAAYAAATGCATGTTTGGAGTCAGGGCTGGAAACTTTTTGGGCTATATGGTCACGGAYAATGGRATTGAAGCTAARCCTYAAAAGGWAAAGGCTATCATGGAGATGAGCGCACCTCGGAATGTGAAAGAGATGCAATGTCTGGCAGGACGAATCAATGCTTTGAGCAGGTTTATGTCAAGGTCTGCCGATAAAAGTTTACCATTTTTTCAGGCCTTAAGGAAGAGGGCCAGGTTCCAATGGAATGATGAGTGTGAGTAAGCCTTCCGATCGCTGAAAGAGTATTTGGCCAGCATGACCTTGCTTACTAAACCCATCCAAGGAGAGCCCTTGATACTATATCTATTTGTGGGAAAGAAAGCGATCAGCTTTGTCCTAATTAGGGAAGATGGTAAGATACAAAGACCAGTATATTTTTGGAGCAAGGTCTTGCACGAGGCAGAAGTGAGGTATGTGGAGGTGGAAAGGGCAATGCTAGCCCTAGTAGGAACTGCAAGGAAATTACGACTATATTTCCTTTCTCATACAATTATTGTGCGAACCAATCTACTATTAAAAAATATAACGGATAAACCAGAAACATCAGGGAGGCTGGTCAAGTGGATCATAGAGTTGAGTGAGTTTGATGTTGCGTTTGAGCCCAGAACAGCGATTAAAGCTCAAGCTCTAGCTGATTTTATGCAAGAAATGGCTGGTCCCCTGGATGAGTTGAAGGAATGGATAGTTTTCACTGACGGGTCTGTATGCAATGAGAGCTGCGGCGCTGGAATTGTCCTGATAGACCCAACGGGCGTATCTGTCGAATTCGCTGTCCGATTAGATCCTACGTTTTCTAACAATGTCGCTGAATACGAGGCCCCTGTCTGAGAGGGATTCAAATGGCAAAGGATCTAGGAGCGGAGCGATTAAGTGCCAAGGTCGACTCAAAACTCGTCTGTAAACAAATTAGTGGGGAATTTGAGACGAGAGAGGAAAGCATGCAGAAGTATATAGCAAGGTTCAGAGTGTTAGCCAAGGAAATGAAAGAATTAACTGTTACTCAGATCCCTACAGAAGAAAACGACCGCGCAGACTTCTTAGCAAAAGTAGCAAGTTCGGCCACGGATTGTTATGAACGAACGATCACCTTGTTAAAGGCAGAAGGGGAGTTCGAGGTCGAGCAGATCTGCACGGTTGCTGAGAAGGACGATTGGCGCTTTGCCATAAAAAAATACCTTGAACAGCAGGTCTTGCCAGAGGAGAAGAGGGAAGCGGTAAAAGTGCGGAACAGGTCTGCCCGATTTTGCCTAGTTAAGGGAGAATTGTTCAAAAGAGGATTTGGTCAGCCTCTTTTGCGATGCTTAACACAAGCGGAAGGAGCTATGGTGCTGAAGGAGATACACGAAGGATGTTATGGAAACCACATGGGGGCTAGAGCTCTGGCCAACAAGGTATTAAGAGCCGGCTATTTCTGGCCTTCTCTGAGGAGGGAAGCCGAAAACTTTGTCAGAAAATGTGAGAAATGCCATAAATTGGCCCCACTAATCCATAGACCGGCGGAAGAGCTTATGGTTATGAGCTCCCCCTATCCTTTCGCGAAATGGGGTATTGATTTGGTTGGCCCGTTCCCAATGGCCCCAACCCAGAAAAGGTTTTTGATTGTAGCTATTGACTATTTTAGCAAGTGGGTTGAAGCAGAGGCTCTCGCTAGAATAACCGAGGAGGCAGTGATGGGATTCATTTGGAAAAATGTGGTCTGTCGCTTCGGTATACCAAGAGTGTTGGTATCAGATAATGGGACTCAATTCGCGGGAGCCAAGATAAAGGCCTGGTGTACTAAGATGAACACTCAGCAACACTTCACAGCTGTATACCACCCTCAGGCGAATGGTCAGGTCGAAGTAACTAACCGCATTTTAGTCCAAGGAATTAAGTCACGGCTGGACAGGTGTGGAGGAAAATGGGTGGAAGAGCTAAGTTCTGTGTTGTGGGCATACCGTACGAATCCAAAAGAGAGTACGGGTGAAACCCCCTTTTGTTTAGTGTACGGTATGGATGCTGTAGTGCCCGCAGAGGTCAGTCTTAAGACCCATCGGATCCAGAATTTTGACGAAGGGCAGCTATTACCTGATTGAGGAGAAAAGAGAACAGGCTGCGTTACGAATGGAACATATTAAAGGAAGGGTGAAAGCGGCATATGATAGAACTGTGGTCAAGTGGCAATTTCGAGTAGGAGATCTAGTCCTTCGACGATCCGATCTAGGACAGACAAAGGGGAAATTAGAAAAGTCTTGGCAAGGGCCGTTGAGAGTCGCCCAGATCTTGCCTGGCGGTGCTTACAGGCTGGAAGAGCTGGATGGCGCGGAACTACCCCGCGCTTGGAACATTGCCAATTTAAGAAAATTTTACACTTAATTGTAATGACTTTATGTTTGTGTAGGTTGAGTAAGATTTACAGCTGAAATTATGGTTCACAACAGGAAGAAAGCAATGAGACACATTCAAATTATTAACGAAAGCGCTTATTAATAAGAACTCCCAGCAGAAAATACAAAAGCAAACATTCTCACAAGAATATTCGCAGTCATAAGGGCACAAATTACAATCATGAAGAAAAGCGAAAACACAGCCTTGGATGGGGGTGTAGAATCGAGAAGTTGATGGAGCCGCTTAATCTCGTCCTCATATTCCAAAAGCCGAACACGAAATCGGTCTGACACCTCCACCGCGATGTCCCAATCAACATGTAGCTCCGCGTTATCCCTTTTAAAGCCAGCAATGATCTGTTCGAGGCGTCGTCGTTCATTACAGAATTCTAATTTCTTCTCAGCCAATTTCTCCGTAAGATCTTGCAGCTGATCCTGCAATCTGGCAATTTCTGCCTTCAGACGACCTTTCTTCTGAAGTAGGCGGACATGCTCCTCATGGGAAAGATGTTGGGAGATGACGAAGACGCCATTATGCATGGAAAAGAAGCTGGCGAGGGCACCATTATATAGGAGAAGAAAAGGCGGGAAATCGTTTTGGCTTGACACGCTAAGGCGGGAAATCACTTTGACTTGGCGCAGAGGGCTTGAAAAAGGCAGGAAACTAAATTAGAGTTTGGCGCGCAAAAAAGAGCCAGGATTGGCTAAAGGCGGCTGCCCTTGATTTTACCTGACCTGATGGTCAGTCAGCCAGGATTGGCTAAGGACGGATGTCCTAAAATTTTCCTAACCTGATTGTCAGTGTTAAGCCAGGATTGGCTAAGGACGGATGTCCTAAAATTTTCCTGACCTGGTTGTCAGTATAAGCCAGAATTGGCTAAGGGCGTGGATGCCCACGATATGACCTGACCTGATTGTCAGTTTAAGTCAGGATTGGCTAAGGACGGAGGTCCTACAATTTTCCTGACCTGATTAACAGTATAAGCCAGAATTGGCTAAGGGTGGATGCCCACGATATGACCTGACCTGATTATCAGTATAAACTAGAACTGGCTAAGGGTGGATGCCCACGATATGACCTGAACTGATTGTCAGTGTAAGCCAAGATTGGCCGATAAAACTAACCAGGATAAGGTTAGGGCTGATTGAGGAAGAACGCCCTAGACTGTCCCAATCTGGGAAACAGTTTAAGTCAGGAATAGACCAAGGATGAATATCCTTAGCGTCTCTAACTCTTTTATCAGGCCTGTTTGGCAGTGTAAACCAGATCTGGCCCAAAACAAATCTCCCTAATCTTTTTTCACCTACATCTCTCTTGGCAGAAATAGGTTCTCAGAACATTACAAACACAAATGTGTCTTGAAAGTCGCATTGATGAGTTCAGAACTAATATGAATTCAGAATCGCTAGAAACAGGGAGAATAAATGTTGCAAAACTTCCTGAGATATATGAACAAGCGAATAAAAACACACAGGGAAATCATACTGTTTCCCATTTCATTGGGCATACGAGGATACAAAACAAAATTTTGGGCCAACATTCTCAGTGCAGAAATTAAAGAAGCAATAAAACATAGGGTTTATCATGGAGCAGATCTCCGGTCTGCGGCCAAGGCTCGGCGAACGCGCCAGAGCTCACGCTCTGTCTCATGGAAACGACGGCGATACCTGTCGGAACGATCAGAGAGTGCCTATGCCTCGCCGGCAGCGAGAGTTAAGCGATGCACTGACTCAATCAGATCCGCTTTCTCCTCTTGAAGCTGGCGATTAACCTGCCGGAGTTCAGCCCATTCCCTCTTATAAAAGCGTTTCTTCTGTCGCTTCCTCTCCAGAAAACGGTACAGGGAGCCAATCTTCTCTTTCAAAGAAACAATTTGATCAGAGAGTTTGAACTTTTCGACCACAAGGGCAATTTTCTTGTGCCTCACGGTATTGAGTTCATCGATGAGAGGGGAAGAAGCCATGACAAATAATTAAGAGAACCATAAGGAAGGGGGCGGAAATTGAGATATTATGGAAATGCAAGCAGGAATTTAAAGAAAGACAGGCAAGTGACAAGAGAATCAACAAGTACTAGGGTTTCCGGATACTAAGGAAACCCTAGATAACGCCAGGGTCATTACACGACAAGAAAACAAAAATGAAAAATCCATTAATAAAAGTCAAAAATTATTTAAGATTACAATTTTTTCAGAACGCATAGTCAGACCAGCCACGCGGGCATCCTACAGGTCTGCTATGAAGCAAAAGGTTTGCCCAGTTCAAGGCTCAACATCCATCTCTGTTCCAAGCCCTATTGACAATTGCTCTACAGCATCCCCTGACAGACCTCTAGGAGAAGCACCTCTGGGCAGCTCACCCAGACCTGCAAAGGTTGGGGAGGGAGATGAAGTCAGAGGGACCACGGAAAGAGCTAGGTCTGGCTGAGGCTGATTAGGCACGGAAGGGTGCAGAACGGCATGGATGTGCTCGGCAAACTCCACAGGCCCCGTGGTGTGAAGGTGGTCCTTGGCAGGGTCGTAGAAAAAGAGGTCGGCTCAGGGGGATTTTTCAATGGGGCTTACCGGTCAAAGGGAGTTTCAGGGTTGTCTTTGACCCACTTAGCCTACTCATCCAAGCCATAGTTGTAATATACCATGGCTTCAGGAAAGAACAAGGAAAAGAGTGCTTTCGATCCCAAAAAGGCCTTCTTGGTCTCTTCCCTGGCCACTTGAACTAGACTCAACCCCTCTTCAGAATTGAGAAACTCTGCTTTCCATTCAACCTTAGCCTTAGCCAGAGCTTCGTCAG
This sequence comes from Phtheirospermum japonicum, assembly GCA_014905375.1. Lineage (NCBI taxonomy): Eukaryota > Viridiplantae > Streptophyta > Magnoliopsida > Lamiales > Orobanchaceae > Phtheirospermum > Phtheirospermum japonicum. The sequence continues at coordinate 712,479 of BMAC01000199.1, forward strand.
CTAGGCTCCTCGCCTCAGCAATGCCCTCATTCTTGGCCTCCTCTCGAGCCGTCTCTATCATCTTCTCCTGGGCTTTCTTCAACCCGGCCACCTCCTCCTGCAGCTTCTTCACCTCTTTACCTTGTCCTTGGATAGGGCCCGTAGATGTAGCATTTTCTCCTTGAGGTCGGTGTTTTCCTTAGCCAAATCGGCTTGGCCCAGAGATCGAGTTTCTCTAATAGCTAAAAGGGCCCTCTTCGCTTCAGCCTGAGAAAGGATTTGAAAGGCGTTAAAATTTTGAAAGGATGCAAAGTAAAAAAGGGAAGGAAGAAGAAGGAAAAAAGAAAGGGTAGCATACCCGAGCCTCGTCCTGGCACCAGGACTCCAATAACTCCTGATCACTCAGCTGCTCCAAAACTCGCAGGTCTTCGGGGGAACATTGGCTGCTCACGTGGCGAACCGCCACGTCCCCAGAACAGTTTAAAACTGAGGTCCGTCGAGGAGGACCAGAGCTGCGCACAGTGGGGGCCGCCGGAGCTGCGGCCGGAGCGGGAGCAGGGTTGCCTGAAATAATTATGCCTCGGCCCCGGCTGGACCGAGGCCTTTTAGTGAGAGGCATTTCCTCTTCCTCCGAGTCTGAGATGACCTGCCTAACCGACCGCGGGCGTACTGGTGGGGCAGCTGCAGGGGAACTCTGAGCCTGGGGTGCACTAGCTCCACTTATCTCCTGGGCTGGCGTAATCGAGTCAGCTGCGACGCCTTCTCTGTCGGTAGCCTCGAACATCAAACGCATCATCCTTTCTGAAATAGGAAGACAAAGGTTAGATGCATGGAATGGCAAAARYTGATYCAYCYGTATCAAAATAAGGAGGCCTCTTTTACCAATCCCGGAAGGCAAAAGACCTATCTCGCAGGTCTCATTAAAGGTTTGCAAAACTGAGGGAGTGAGGAATTCTGTCACATTAATCYGATTGGCATTCAGGGTTGCCACTATTCTCTGAATACGGGGAGGCCTGGTCGCCGCAGTCAAAGGCGGATAAGAGGGTAAGCTATCAATAGGATTAGGYTCAAAACCCCAGTCCCCCTCGCAATGAACAAAAAAGAATTTTTTGCGCCAGGACTTATGGGAAGTTGGAAGTTTGTGGATGAAATGGACTCCGGGCCGAGCAGTAAGATAAAAACAGTCGGGGGAAAGGCTTTTCGCTAAGAAGAGCTGATAAAAAACCAGTGCTGTAGGGTCCTGGCCGGCGTAACGCATAGCCAGATTATAACATGCCATGATGCGGAAAGAATTAAGGGAAAATTGAAAGATGGGGATTTTGTACATCTGAGCAATTTCCAACATCATGGGATGAACAGGCAAACGCAAGCCTGCGTGGAATTGGTCGGCGTAGAAGGTTACCCGACCTGCCGGAGTCTGACAGGCCAAGGTGCCGGCTCGAGGGGCGTAGGGACCATAAGGGTCCTTAATGCTGTACTTATACTTGAGTTCATCTACGGAGCTTTGGCTAAGAATGGAGTTGATCTTAGGATAATCAGGGAGCGGCGGAGGATACACCACACCCCCCGACGATGAGGTGGCCAGGGGCGCCGGAGTGTGGGATAGAGGAGAGAGAGCCGCCGCCACCTCTGGAGGATCTGGCAAAGAAGAGCGTGAGGCCGCAGCCTCTTCTAGAATAGCGGAAGCCTCCGCCGCCTCTGAAATGGCGGGCGGCGGAGGAGAAGGAGTAACCCTAATTTCTGGAGAAGATGACATTATGAAAATTAAAAGGAAAGAGTGAAGAAGGGTACCTGACTCGGGAGGATCGTCGGAATAATTGAGAAATAGTAGAGAGGAGTTCACCGGAGAATTGGGAGAGACGGAGTCGCAAAAGCTGGGGGAAAAGGGGAGAAAAAAAAAGGAAGTGAAAAGGTGGAAAAGTGAAAATGAAGCTGGTGGGAATAAAATGCAAAGCGAATGATTTCAAAATGGGGAAATCGAGAAAGGAGGGATTTGATGGGATTCGAGCATTTAATGCGGGCAGGTGAATAGGGCCCCAAAAGATAAGTTGAAGCATTTGGGACCCTAACTAGGGCTGACTAGGCATGCGCATGGGGGGACGTGGCGATACAATAGCCTGATGGGTGAACGTGAGATGCCACTAAACGCAAATAATTAGTTCTGGCCACTTTGGCGTATCTCTGGGGATTTGAGCCAGTACGAGAAGCATTAAAAGATGTGGGGCCCCGCTTGCTAGCTCTACCTCAACCCTTTTTGGGGGGAGGAGTTGATAGGGCCATATTGGTCAGGCCTGGGTTGAGGTAGACCTGAAATCGGTAGCAGATAAGAGGGGACGAATTGGCGTGAAGGAAGGATGGTCAGAGCTCTTTCGGAGAAAATGGACTCCGGGCCAGACCTGCTTAAGGTTTGGACTAAAAAGACAAGTAGGGACCACTTTCCAGAAACCGCTAACTGAATGGTCCTTAATTCGGGGACCGTGTTCCCGAGATTCGGGAAAAGGGGGTCCCCCCACCAGAAAGGACCCATGTATGTGTCTGACAGACCTGGAATAAGGAAGAAGACGACGCCGAAAACAATCAGAACCAGAGTGGATCTAAGCAGACCTGGCTACCAGCCTATCCAAGAGGGAACAAGTGGGATCACTTGTTCCGAATATGTTTCATAAAACGGCCCATGATTTGCGGCACGTGTTTCCAAGATCCCGACTGGGGTCCCCACCGGAATAAGATATAAATAACCCAATTTGGGGGCAGAGAAAGGTATGTTTTACAAGAATTCCTTCTTATTTTCTCTGGAAAACACCTCATCACTTACTAACTTAAGCATCGGAGATGTTTCCACCGGAAAACCACCGGTGGTCCTTTCTAACCTTTGTTTGTGGTGTAGGTTTCAGAAGCTCGTGGGTTCCCAGGCTTCGTTCAGGGGGCTAATTATTTCAGGTCGGAACAATCTTGACCTAAACAAACATTGGGATATACCATTTATGACCTAAATAAGCGTCGGTCCATACCATATCCATCTTTGTCCTAAACAAGCATTGGGCAAACCATCTTCGACCTAAACAAGCTTCGTGACATATAAATATATCTATATAATAATAAAAAGGAGTATAAAGTAAAATACCACCGCATACCTCCCTTTATCTGGGCATAATAATTTCTCAGGTGAAAGATTTTCTAACTCTTTGCATTTCTTTTCCTCGATCATCTTCCAACATATAATCTCCCCCTTTCAGCACTGTAGTTATCATGAATGGCCTTATCCAATTAGGATCCAGTTTTTTAGTAGGATATATCGCATCAGCTCGCCTCCAAACTAAATCACTAACTTGAAATCTTCTTTTCCTTACCTTTTGATTATATGATACCTGTATCTTTTGCTTATAACTTTCTTTTGCTTATAACTTTCCACCCTCGCAACATTCTTGTCTCTTATCTTGTCAATTACTTTTAAAGCTCCTCTTGCCAATCTCTCGCTCACTTTTGGGTCAAAAACAACTATACAGTGTGAGCCACCTTCTATTTCTACTAGAATCATAGGTTCCATACCATTAAATAAACTGAAAGGTGATTCTCTCGCAGTAGTTCATGAGGTCGTTCGGTATGGACATAAAACTAATGAAAATTCCTCAAGCCACAATCCGCCCATTTTTCAACTTAATTCCTTGCACGATAATTCTATTAGTGACATCTACCTACTCACTATCTTGCGAGTGCACATCCCAGACAAACCTCTGCTTCATACCCATTACTTTGCACCACTTTTCATCATATTCTTGTTAAATTATGCACCGTTATCCAAGACCAACATTTGTGGCACCCCGTACATGCAAAAAACATTATCAAAAATAAAGTCTATCATACTCTTCTCCATTATGTTAATCATAGTCTCCGCTTCCACCCATTTAGGGGAAAAATCCACCGCAACCACCAGATGTTACTTCTTGTGGGTTTTTAGCAAGGGTTCCACTATATCAATTTATCATTGTGCAAACGAGTATGGCGAGCTCATTACTATTATATCTTCAGTTGGTACATGGACTATCAGGGCATGCATCTAGCACTTATTACAAGTCATCACCAGCTCTCTTCATTTTAGGCCAAAAGAAACAAACTGTCAATCCTTCTCGTAGCGATACTCACTTTAAGTAAGTTCCAAAGTGAAACCACTTATATATATACCCATCCATAAGTAAAAATGAGCTGCTATCCTAGCTTCCTTTATCAATAATTATGTATTACTTTATATTGGTTTGTTTCAAAGCCAAGTTAGTTATTACCTTATTCCGATGGCTTAGAAAATAAGGTTGTATCTTCCTCGCTGTATATATCAATGCAAACCCTCATTTTCTAAATTCAAGTAATTCTGCTCGGCACCTTGTAACATCTGCTTATATAATAAATAGGTTTTCAATTTCTTGCCTCCTCCCGAATTAGAATAGAGCTTACTTCAACCTCTCCCACTGATATATACAAGATGAAATCCTCCCCTGGCATTGGTTTTTTCAGTAATGGGATTTATGTTAGGTACTCCTTCAGCTTTTTAAAAGCCTCCACTACTTCCTTTGTTCACTCAAAACTCGATCCCTTCCTCAAAGTTTTGAAGAAGGGAAAATCCTTCTCAACCTGGAAATGAATTGACTAAGCCTCGTTATTCGACCTGTTAATACTTTTACATCACATCCCTCACCATTTTGGGGTGTGGCATCTCCATCACAAATGCACCTTCTCAGAATTTACCTAGATACCTCGTTCTATCACTATGTATCCAAAGAATTTGCCCGATCACAATTCAAAGGAGTACTTAATGGGGTTTAAATTCATCCCAAACTGCCTCAAAACTATTAAATCCTTCCTCAGATCCTCCACAAGGGATTCCACCTTCATACTCTTTACTAGCATGACATCGACGTAAACCTCCATAATTGACCCCAATAGATCTTTATACATATTATATACTATTCGCCCCCGTATTTTTTAAACCAAATGGCATAGATACAAAATATTATATTGCAATAAATATGACAAAAATCACCTTAGGTTCATACTCAGTTGCTAATAGGATTTGGTGGTACCCTTGCGATGCATCTATCATGCTTAACAGCTCGCATCCTAAGGTAGAATCCACTAACTTATCAATGTGTGGCAGATAATAATGATTCTTAGGACACCTTATCTATATCATGAAATTCAATGCACATCTTCCACTTGTCTACATGCTTTGGCACCATGACAACATTATAAAAGTACTCTACAAATCGGATTTCTTGTATGTGGTCTGATTTCAATAAGTTATGTACTTCCTCCTCCATAACTTTGTCCAACTCTACCCAAAAGTGCCTTCTTTTTTTATCTTACAGGCATTAGATCTGGATCTGAATTCAAATAGTTTCGTGCAACCTCAAGGGCCACCCCTAATAATTTATCATCACCGAAGGCGAAGATGTCTCAAAATACCCTCAGCAAACTGATGAGATCCTTTCTTATGCGATCTGGAAACTAACTACCTATTCTTTATACATATCCTTATCTATTATCTTCTAATTCGATCTCTATAATCTCCTCGTGAAGTCTCATAAACTTATCTTCTTCCTTCTATTTATTGTCACTTAATGCTCCCTCCTGAGCTTCTTCGTTTCTTGCCCTTATTCCCTCACTCATCCTCTTCTTTACCATTATCTAATAAAAGAGCGCACAACCTACTGATCTGCTAACACTTCACCAACCTTGACTCCAACTGTATATTTTATTTTCATGTGATAAGTAGATGTGAACACCTGAAACTCGTTAGGGGCAGGTTATCCTAATATAATATTTTAAGTCGAGATGGCCTTGACCACCAAGAACCTCAAATTCTTTTCCACCCATAGCCTTCATATCTTCAGAGATGTTGGTCTATCTCGCCCTCCGTAATAACCTGTGTTCTATCGAAAGCATACTTCAGTGTCTATACTGGTTTCATCTCCACCTTGAGGTTCATGTACCCTAAACAATTTTGATAAATAATGTTGACCGAGTTTCCATTGTCCATGAATTCTCTTCCCATATCGTATCCAACTACATACGCGTGAATCACTAATGCATCATTATGGTCGACTGGCAGTCCCCGTCTCCTTATTGTATCAAAACAAATAGCTGATCTGGAGGGTGCGGTTCGTGTATTGACCACAGCGACCCCCGGATTCTAGTGCCTCTCGTGTTCTCCTGTGTTCTTTGATGGAAATTGTATACTTAAATGGTAAGTCGCTTGTCCCCAATCTTTGTTCTGTTGTGGCTTTGTAAAACCCAGAACCCTTGTTGTTACGTTTCTTCTCTTCATGATTATTCCTAGATTATTCTAACGTCTTTCCCTCAAGAACTCGATGTCCCTCTTATTCCCACAGATGGCACCAATTGATTGTCTCACCAAGAAAGAGGTTACGTCTCCTCAAACTGCCTTCTCGAACGCTAGTGACCTTCAAAACAAAACCTAAGCCAGACAACCCCAGTATAGGCCCTCCGGTGCTTAAGTCGATATTCATATAAACTGATAGAGAAAGAACTCTTATATGTAAAATATGCATAGAAGAAAATTAATTAGAATTGAGTCCTGGGTCCTCTATATATACATAAGAGATGGTAAGAGACATGTCCCCCAATCTAAGCTTTCACTTTTCTATTTACTCCTTACTTTCATAATGAACCACCGCCTCAAAATTTGGATTCTAGCCTTTGTTAAGTTAACATAATAATTAGGACTCGTTCTTTTCGTTAACGTTACCATAAAGTGTGAACCTTTTTCATATTACCAGCCCATCAGGGTCTATTACCATGACCATACACTAGTACAAAAATAGATTTCTAGAACAGACATTGTAGAACCGTTGTTTCGGCTACCTTCTAGAATATCTGCCCGTGGCATTCTCGTAATTAAAGTTGTGATCCTAGAACATGTTTACAAAACTGGAGCCTGACCACATTTAGAAGTTATATTTTATACCCGTTCTAGTATGTTAAGTTTTTAAAAGGTATATTTTACACCCGTTCTAGAATAATTAATTTTCAGAACGTATATTTTAAATACCTTCTGATATATTCAATTATTTAGATAGTATATTGTAAAATACCTTCTGGTAAAATAAACTTTCTAGAACGTATTAATTTATATAGCTTCTAGATATTTATAATTTAATTTAATTATCAAATTCTAAAGGTTCGGTCGATAAATCCCTTCCCGTCACCACCTTTAAATCATCAAAAACACACTATGTCTCCCGTCACCACTTCCAAAAGCCGCTCTTATCTCCAAAAGTCGCCCGCCACCACCTCCAAATCCACCCGCCACCACCGCCAAAAAAATCCCTCCACCTCTTATGTAGCTTTTGAGATAAAAATCTGGGATGACACTAATTTACTACAACCGTCAATCGTCTCCTCTAGCCGTCGATCTCTCAGACATTCATCTTCTCCGACGAAAAAATGGTTCTATCATCCGACCGCCATTCAATCATCCCCAGTTACCTTTATTCCACTTCTTTGACTTCCAAAACCCTAGCTCTCGAAAAACCTGCCGAAATTTCCAACCCTAGCTTCACGCCATCCTCATCGCCGTTGGCTTCCACCAAGATCTTCATGATTCCGTCTTCTAGCTATCCAAGCAAGATTGAGATGTAATCTCCTTAATTTTACAGAGAGTGTACTATTGGTGGATATCTCAGCCGCGGTTTTACGCACATGGCTATCACTCCTCTTGATCTCATCAAATGTAATGCAGGTCTAGATCTATTTACTTTTCATTCGTTTTTAAATTGCTTCGATTCTTATTTTTCAATTAATAGATCTTGTCGCCTTTTTGTTTATGAACCCATGCCTGGATTAGATCTATCTATTTTTTCCTGTAATTGGTGCTCTATTTATTTGTTGACTGGATATACAGAGGGCTGGATTTTAGCAGGGAGAAAGGTTTTTATCATATCTGTTCATATATCTTATATGAATAGAGGTCTTAAGGCGTGAATCGGCGGCTTCCATATTATTTCATGAGCTATGGTGTCATTTGTCTCCATAGGTGGTATAGATTGAATCATGTATGTCTGATTTTTGTAACTTTTTAGATTGATCCTGCAAAGTACAAGAGCATCTTCGTATAAAAGCACAACTCATAAACCCTAGTTTTGTTCTTTCATCCACCGCCTCAAAGTCTTAGTGGCGTACTCTATTGAGATTAGAGAAGAAAAGGTTAGCCCACCATTCCTACATTCAAGTTGTCGTGTGTATGTAAATATCTATATCATGACCCGTGTTCACCCATTCATTCGTCTTTATATCTGATGATTTTGATGTAAGATGAAAATTGAATCTTCAATTATTTCTTTGTTTGTGTGTGTTCTTGAGAAAAATTGAAATTGTGTGTTTGATTTTGTTTGATTTTTGTTCCACTGTATTGTCATGCTGAGAAATTATTAGCTCTTTGCTGCTTCTTTTGTAATTCGATTTGAGAATGGTACACTAAATAATAATAATAATAATAATAATAATAATAATAATAATAATAATAATAATAAGAAGAAGAAGAAGAAGAAGAAGAAGAAGAAGAAGAAGAAGAAGAAGAAGAAGAAGAAGAAGAACTCTTTGCTGCTTCTTTTGTAATTCGATTTGAGAATGGTACACTAAATAATAATAATAATAATAATAATAATAATAATAATAATAATAATAATAATAATAATAATAATAATAATAATAATAATAATAATAATAATAATAAGAAGAAGAAGAAGAAGAAGAAGAAGAAGAAGAAGAAGAAGAAGAATGAGGAGGAGGAGGAGGAGAAGGAGGAGAAAAAGAAGGAGGAGAAGAAAGAAGAAGGCTTTGAAGATTTTATGGCGATTGAACTAAAATGGGTTTATTTGTTTGTTGTGATTTAGGTAATGGCTCCAAAGCAGCCTTACTATGGACTATTTGTCGGGTTGAAAAATGGTCATGTTGTTACCCTAAAGGAATTATCTCCTCGTCTCTGTCTGATAGGAAAGGGGTAAGCTATTTTTACATGATTATAGCTTAATCAATTTGATGTTCAATTACATAGATTAGTTGATTTCTATTATTTTTTTTTTTAATAAGTCCATTGATATACGTAGAAGAAACTCACATTGTTGTTCATGTTTAGTTTGTAGGAGTTGAAAATAATACATGTGTGTCTGATTTTGTGATTATTTTTAAATCATGGGTTCTTAAGGTCAGCTATTACAGATTCATATATTAGTGTATATGATTATCATTTTCAGTTATATGGACTTTTTTTTTGTCAAGATATTTAGAAAGTGCAGTAAAAATTATTTTTCTCAAAACGATCTAGATATCTTTATTAATCAAAATGTAATACACAAATTAAAATATTAATAAGATATATAATCCAATTTCCTATCAATTTTAAACTGTTATCTCAAAGTAGCATTGGATCGAGTTTAGCTTTTACTTAACAGATAAAAACATAAAATGAAACTTTCATAGTTCTCATTCAATCATCGTTCTCCTTCACTCTATTATTGAATCGTTTAGTTCGATCTTCATACAATCATGAATTCTCATATGATTCCTCTTGAAATTCATCCAACTTATTAAGTTAGATTCATCTTTCTCTCTCAGCCGTTATGAAGTTAAGATTTAACTTCTTAATGACCAAGTTGGCTTTGTGCTCTAATTCAACCTATAGGTGGCAAGAATTCCTGTAAAACCAATTGATACAGTAACATCCCCAAAGGTGTTTTGTATTTTGTTCTATAGGCCCATAATGGATCATCAAGATGCCTCTTCGTTAATTAGAGCACTCGGTGCTATGAGACGAGTTATGATGTTTCTTTGAAAGAAACCTAAAACCACTTTAGCATTGATCGTCTTTGTTAGAATTGCTTCTATCCACCATGATACATAATACACCACGAGAAGGATGCATTTGTATTCGTATGACTCAAAAATGGCCCCATGAAACCAATTCCCCAAACATCAAAAAGTTCAAATTCAATGATGTTTGTTAGAGGCATCTCATGTCTCGTCGATAAATTCCCCATTCTTTGACACCGGTCAAGAAAACAAAAAATCAAAACAATGTTTATAAATTGAAGGCCAATAAAATACAATTTTAAATTTTTTCTTAGAGGTTATATTTTCTGCAAAGTGACTTCCACTCGGTGACAAATGACTTTGATTCATAATATCATCCCGCTCCTCTTGCGGAGCACATCTCCATATCACTACATCTTCTAAATAAGAATGGATCATCGCACATAAATTTCTTTACATCATGGATAAACTCTTTCTTTTAATAATGAGTTCAATGAGGAGGAATAAAACTAGAAACTAAGAACCTTACAATATCAGCATACCACGTTGTTTTAGACTCAACATACAAAATTCACTCGTCTGGAAAATTTTCATTAATATGTCTTTTTTATCTTTACCTTCTTTAAGATTCTCTTACCAAGAGATATGGTCCACCACTAAAGAACTTGTCTCTCTTTTGACCTAATGTTACTCCAATGGCAATGTCACTTCCATCATACATCAATTTGAGTGGTTGTGACTAATCGGGAGCTATGAGCACTGGAGCACTCATCAATAATTTCTTCCAAGTCTCGAATGCATGTATACACTTATAAAAAAAATGAAATGAAGTATCCTTTTCAAGTAAATGATAAAAGGGTTTCATAATTTTTGAAAAATACGAAAACCTCTTGTAAAATCTGGCATGTCTCAAAAAGCTTGTAACTGCCTTCTCATTTGTTGGGAGTGGTAATTTCTCGATAGCCACTATCTTGGCCTCATCGACTTTTAAACCTGTAGAGGACACCCGATGACCTAAAACTATACCATCTCTTACCATAAAATGACACTTCTCCTAATTGAGGACTAAATTGGTCTCGTCACATCTCTGCAAAAATTTGATCATATTTTTCAAGAAATGATCATAAAATGAACCAAAAACTGAAAAATCATCCATAAATATCTCCATAACACTTTCATTTCAACCATGGAAAATAGCCATGATCCATCTTTTAAATGTTGTCAGGACATTACATAACCTAAATGGCATGCGACAAAAAGCAAACTACCATAAGGACATGTAAATGTGATTTTTTTTCTTGATTCTTGTAACCCATAAAACCATAAAGAAAGCAATAGTACTCGTAACCTACCAACCTATCAAGAATTTGATCAATAAATAAAGAGGCAAATGATCTTTTCGAGTTGCCGTATTTAATTCTCGATAATCAATACAAACGCTCCAACCGGTAATTAACCTAGTAGCTATCAACTCATTCAGATCATATTTAATCACCGTAACCCCAACTTTCTTAGGTACAACTTGGGCATGACTTACTAACTCACTATTAGAAATAAAAAATATATTCTCCGTCTAACAATTTGAGAACTTCTTTTCTTACTACTTCTTGCATGATCGGATTTAACCGTCTTTGATTTTGTACAAGGTTTATGCACATCTTCCAACAAAATTTTATACATGCGAATAGATGGGTTAATACCTTTCAAATCCTCTATTGACCAACGTATAGCCATTTTATGTTTTCTCAACACTCTTAACAACCTATCAATTTAAAAATCAAAAAGACAAGCTGAGATGATTACTGGATATGTGTTGATGTCACCAAGAAACGCATATTTCAAATGGTCCGACAATGTCATCCATTCAATTTAAGTTTTTATTTTTCACTTCTTCTTTGGTCTCCACTTTCTCGTCTTATTTATCTCTTTTTAGTTTCACGTACTTTACATCACTCCTTGATATCTCCTATAAAACACCCAAATAAATTTAAGCAATCAACATCATTATTTAAACCTCTGTTAAAACTTGAAAAGAGATATTCGTGCAAGTAAAGTTCTAGTGAATTAATTCATTATTAAAACTAGTGTCAACAATGCCAATCATTTTACAATCTTTAATTTCTTTGAAAATTATCATCGTGAAACTTCATAGCACGATATATGTTTAACACAACATGATCATCATTAACACATAACGCGAGTTCTCCCTTTTGTACGTCAATGAATGTTATTCCAGTGGCCAAAAATGGCCTTCCCGGTGTCAATGAAACATCTTTATTTTCATCTATGTCTAAGATAACAAAATTCATCGGGAATATAAATTCGTTTACTTCCAAAAGTAAATCTTCCACTATACCTATCAGATACGATTAAGATCTATCTGTCATTTGTAGTGAAATGGTCGTCGGTTTTATACTACCAATTTCTAACTTTTTGAATACCGATAAAGACATTAAATTAATACATGCTCCTAAATTAGATAGAGCATTTTCAAACAAACTCCTATCCCCATAACACAAGCAATCGTAAAGCTTCCTAAATATTTACACTTAAGAAGGAGTTTCTTTTAAATTATCGCACTACACTCTTCAGTGAGGTTCACCGTTTCATACTCTCCAATCTTTTTTTTTTCTTCACAATAACTTTATTCATGAACTTTGCGTAGTTGGGCATCTGCGGCAAAGCATCAATAAGAGGTTATTAATATCAATTTCTTGGAAAATATCTAAAAACTTAGAAATATGATTTTATAAAAAAAAAATTGTAATCGTTGTGAAAAAGCAACGGACATTACAAAAGAACACGAAAATACCAACGGAATTTACAAACGGGTAGCATCCATCGGGAAAAGTCCAAAATTATCGACGGCTTTCCCAACGGCCAAAATTATCGACGGCTTGCCGACGGACGTAGCCCGTCGGTAGATTTGTCCGTCGATAATTTTTTATTCTTTTATTTACCAACATAATACAGACGGAAATGGATGTCGGTAAATTTATTTAATTTATTTTTTTATAGTTTTTTTAATATTATTTATTAACGACGGACATTTCAGTTGGTAATTAATTTTTTAAATTTTCATTTATTTTATTTATTATTTATGATTTTTTTATCAATATATTATTATTTAGTAATATATATATATATATATATATATATATATATATATATATATATATATATATGTATATATATAAATATTATATATATATATATATAATATAATGTATAAGGTATATAATTATAACAAATAATATAATACATTTAACTCACACACACACGCACACACACATATATATATATATATGTATATATATTATATTTCTAATTATAATATTATATATAAATATATTTATATATTATATTATATTATAATATAGCTGGAAATATATATATATATATATATATATATATATATATATATATATTATTTATCATATAGTATACAAATATAATATATATATATATATATATATAACATACATGTATATAATATATAATATGTATAATATATATGTATAATATAATTATTATATATACATACACTATATATGTAGACATATTAATTATACTATTTATTATATATATATCAAAAGTATGTATATATATTATAATGTCAAATACATAAAAGAAATCGAGTTAGCCTAGCCGGTCATGAGTAGGCTTGGAGCGCGAGAGTCGCGTGTTCGATTCCCCCCAATGAACATATGAGAGGATTTATTTGTGATTAATGGTTGTTGGGCTTGGGGGTGGGCTTTGGGCTTGCAGGTGGGTTGGCTGGCACACCCCCATACAGTTTTTTTTTTTTAATTTAATTTACCGATGGCTTACATTCGGTCGGTAATTTTTATTTTTATTTTTTAAATATTATTAATTATCGACGGAAAAGTGTCCGACGATATTTATTTATATATTTATTAAGATCGAAATTGGCGTCCGTCGTTAGTTCGTCGGTATTTTATCGACAGAAAAAAAAATCCATTGGTAATATTTTAACGATGTGGCTTGCACCGACGGGATATCCACGAGTTTTTTTGTAGTGGAAGTAGAATAGATTGGCAAAATAGTGTTGCATTTAAAAGATAGGCGAAATTGAATTTTTTTTCAAACGAATGCATTGCATTAATTTTTGGTACAATTTCTTCCTTACCAACACTTTCTTTTGTTTATTTTGATTTTCGATTTACCAACTACGATAATTGTGTTTAAAGAGAAGCAAAATGTGATTTCTTTTCTCCCATGAATGATGTTAAAATCTTCTTATTCTCGGATTCTTTCTCTCATTAGCCACTCTCATCCCTAAATAACTTTGGTTGCCTCTAAAAGTGTTGTTGAAGTTTGTTTGATTCATGAAATTCATATCCCAACTATTTTGGGCATAGAAACACCATTTCATTGGTACTTAACCGCTAAGTCTCAGGACATCATCATGTCTATTTTTTTATCATGTCTGCTATTTGAAATTCAAACACGATCATCAACTTAATTTCATTTGGTGGTGCACGTTTCCTCCATGTTGAACATTCTGCTGGCCATTGGTAGTCATTGGCCTCCATCTCTTCCAAGATTTGAAATTCATCTATAATAGTTCTTGATAGTAAGGCACCACTTGACGGGCAGCCACAATCATCTTTTTCTGTCCACTTAGCCCATTATAGTAATAACAAACGTGTTGATTGTCATAAAAATTGTGTTGGGGGTATTTTCTTATTAACTTCCTAAACCTTTCCCACGCTTCAGGTAATTGTTCGCCATCACGTTGGTGATATTTAGAAATCTCAATTTTCAGTTTTAATTTGTGCCCATAGACAACGCAAATTTATCTGCTTGAATTGCTGGACCAATCGATCTTACACACACTTGGTTTTTTTCTGGTTGAAGCATTTCTTGTATGGACGGTTGTGGTTGTGTTGGAGGTTGAAATTGAAATTGAAATTGTAGTTGCTGAATTTGTTCGTTCACTTCTAATGATGGCATTTCCATCTTTCGATCTCACTCCTTGAAATGTTCACTCACTCCAAAGTAAAATAAAAATTAAGAAAAATATTTAATAAAACTAATTTATCAATTATATTATTATCAATTTAAATCAAATGGTCCTAGGCAACAACTTATCAATTTAGAGATATTCACGGGCTTGACATCATAATGTTTTTCTAATATTCATCTTTTTTATTCTATTAAGTATATTGTGATTCTATTCGTTTATAAGTCAATCACAGTTGTAGTTTAATCCTTCTCTCGGAGTAATTAAATTGTTGATTCTTAATATGAAACTTCGTGTCTATTTGAAATCATATTTAGAACTTCAAACGGTTTTAAAGGTTTTTATAACTTCACTATTAATCGCAAACCACTCGGTCTTATTAATTACAGTGTTTCGGGTTTTTAAGTATATTTATAACATCTCTTGAATTATGATTTATCAAACTACTTGTTTTTAAAGGTTGTCAAGCAATCACAAATTTTAGAACCACAAAAGATTATTAAACACTTATGAACTAATAAGATCAAAACACGAAAATAAATGAACGGGTCATACTTGAATCGAAAGAAATATCATAAATTATTCAATAAATATTCATCCAAACCCCAGAATGAGGAAAAATTAGTTATAATGTTTGTAAACTCAATCAAGCATTTCAGCGAACACTTTAGTTGCATAATGAAAACATAAAGGATGATTAAACCCATGAAGCGTGTGGATCCTTCAATTGTACTGCTTCGTATTGTCTGTTCTTCAATTTCCATATATGTCTCTCAAAATGCCATAAAAGTATATTATTTATGGTGGATGATATTCTGAGATGGTAAGTGATCATACTTGCTAGCTTTTGGGAAATAATTTATAGTTTCAAAGCAAATCTCAGCCGTTAACTCAGATATTCAGCCATTTTGTAAAATTTTTGACCCATTAGTGACGCCACTATCGACCTCTAACTGGGTCACTAATGGTCTATGCGAAAATAGGGTTCAGTAGCAACCCAGATATCGACCTCTAAGATGATCGATAGTGGTTTCTGTGAAATTAGTCGACAGTAGTGATAGTGAGTCCCTGAACTCCGTTGACTCACTGGCTGCATGGGCTAGGTTTGATTGTGGCCCGGTGGATTCTTCTTTCCCTTACCCTTGTCCAATTCTCAATTATTATTATTCTTGTGCTCTTTTGAACCCAAATAAGCTCCAAAAATCCTATAAATTTAAAGAAATATAGCAAACACATAATAACATCCAAAAAAATATAAAAAGAACTTGAAAGAGATTATAAATGCACAAATAAGAGATGAAATGTAACTAAATAGGTCTCAATACGAGCATAAACCATGTTTATCAATTAATAGGAGTTAATAGTTGAATGCCCATCAATGATTCCACACACTGGGCTTAGAACTTTCTATTTGAGTACTAATCAGACCCTATGCTTGATTCTTATGCACACACGTATCACTATTTGACTTTAGGAGAGGCTATTTAGCTCTAGATTGTTCGAGACTAGGGCCACAAGAGAGAGATTCTGCTGCAATAAAGTTAATCCCGTGACAAGATAACTTGGAGCCAAGAGGATCATGTAGAGGAATGAGAACCGGGGAGAACATGAAATAAATGCGTTATTTCTAGAGGAATTAGGAGTTGGGGACGCATCATATAAAATCTAAGAGGCAAAAAGCGATGGTACGAGACGGCTCGTGCCAAGTACTGAGCTTCCGTTCGGGGGACCCTTTTCATGGGATTAACTTTGTTGCAGCAGAATGATCCCGTTCAAGCCTAGCCTCAAACAATCTCGAGCTAGACACTCTTTCTCGAAGTCGAAAACCGATGTGTATGAGCATAAGAATCAAGAATATGTTTTGATTAGTACTCGAAAAGGAATTTCTAAGACTAGCATGTGGAATTATTGATGTGGGTTCAACTCTCAACTCTTATTAATCAACTAAATATAAAATCAATTGGTGAGAATTACAAATGGTCGAAGTCCTCTTTATAGACATTAGTCGACCGACTCTATGCTAGAACTTCTAGTTTTAAACTCTTCTAATTACGTAAGGAAACATAACATCAATAACATGGAAATCAACTATTTGGGTAGTAAAATCTAGAAAGGAAACTCAAAACTGTGATTGATAATAATGTACGTCCCTATCTAAGGGAAGTATTAAACCGCCTTTGGCTCCTCTAAGTTGGTTGTTCGTGTGCTGGGCCTCGCCTACTGGCTTCATGGGCCTCTCACTCTCTCTGGGTTTGCATCTTCTTCCGGTTCCCCAAACTGGGTTTGTAAGGGCTCGACCCGCTTGCCTAAGGAGACCCATGTGGATTGACCCACACG
This sequence comes from Phtheirospermum japonicum, assembly GCA_014905375.1. Taxonomy (NCBI): domain Eukaryota; kingdom Viridiplantae; phylum Streptophyta; class Magnoliopsida; order Lamiales; family Orobanchaceae; genus Phtheirospermum; species Phtheirospermum japonicum. The sequence continues at coordinate 729,604 of BMAC01000199.1, forward strand.
CACGTTGCTGGGCCCATATCTTTGTTTCAGTGTGTAAACCCCCACTCGATTGGCAGTGCCAACTCATGGCTCGACTCCTCACGCACGCCCTTTGTCCACAAACTGAATGAGTTCAAGTCTGTGTGAAGAGCTTCTCGGCTAACCTAGCTAACCACTCATCCATAACTTCGAGACTCTTAGCGGTAATGCCGATTTTCTCCACAAACTCCTCTACGTTCTTGCTCATGATACGTAAGTCTTCGTAGTCTAAATTGACCATGACTGGCACGAACAACCAGCTAAACCTCTCATGCTTGAAATTTGCAGCCACCTTCGGTGCGACCCCTAGCTGCCCCCTCCACATCTGATTCTCTCTTGCTCGGGCACTCATAGCTAATCACCATCTTATACTTGCCTTTGTCTGAGGAAGAATTTTTCATAGGGAGGTTTCCCTGCTTGAGGTATCCTCATCTTGGGACGAGGACCCATCAATATTTATCACCAAGTTTTCATCTTCTTTGGCATACTTACAATGGCCATTGAAGACTACTAATTCATCCATTCTCGGGGTTTGGTCTCCTTCTTCCTGGTTGTTCCTTATCCCATGGTGGCCAACCTTCGATTGGTTGCTCTTGCACCCATAATTCATTTTGCCATCTAGGTATTAGCTTTGTCCTCCTATTAACATCCATTGATTTGTCATGTTCCCCAAACGGGGCTCGGTACTTGGCACGAGCCATCTCGTACCATCGCCCGTGGCTTCCTAAATTCTACGCGACTCTCTCCTTACTTTCTTATTTTCAGTACAATATTATCTTCACTGTATTTTCTTACTATGTTGTATAAAAATAAAAAATAATAATTATCAATCCAAATAATGCAACAAATTAACTATGCGATAATTTTCACAAATTGAAAATCAACTAAAAATATTAACTTTTTCTATTTGGAGAATCAACATCCATTGAAAGTTTAAAAGCATGTATATAAAATAACACGTGGGTCTGTACATGGGAGAAAAGAATATTATTTTTTCATTTTTACAATAGTCGATAAAAATAAGGATAATATAATATTGTTGTTGTTGTTGTTAGAAAAATAGAATTTGAATTCCGGGGGTGGGGTGGGGTGGGGTGGGTATTGAAATCCATCTATACGGGCCTATTTGTATTAATATTTGTTGATATTTTAAATTCTGGTATTTAAGATTTTAGGGTTTTCAGGATTATGTAAATAGTAATAATTCTTATTTGTTATAAGATTTGGAATAATTTACTTTTTAATGTAGATGTCATCATATCTGAAAAGTGGATAATAATGTATTATTATATTATAGTTGATATCAAATCATGATTAATAAAGGAAAGATGTTATATTATAATATTGAGTAGTATTTAATTATTTAGTTGCAATAAGTTATTGTATGAATATTGATTTTTGAGTTTTAAATTAAATGAATATTCGATATTCGAAATATCAGATGCAATATTAACAAACAGGCTCTGAAGAAATCCATTGAATGTTTACTTAGATTTTCGTTGAATACGTTAAAAATCCAAACCGAAGACCACAAAATTTGATAAATTTCATAAAAGTCTAAATTCCACTAAATTTCATGGTTTTCACCTCCCTAAATAATAATAAATTAGATAAACATACAAACATTACGGAGATAAAAAAGACTTGAACAAGCTGGGTTGGTTTTGTGCGTCACCTTAAAAAAATGGCGGGTGCAAGGTTTGGAAACTCTTGCATGCTCAACTCCAGGACACTTATTCGTTCGCTTTCCCCTGACCTAGTTTTTCTGCCAGAAATTAGATTGTTTGGATCTAAGGAAGAGTACATTCAATATCTCTATGTATGCATATTGATTGTGTGGTTGATTGTGAGTGTTATAGGAATGGGTTGATGCTACTTTGACCCGATAAATAGGATGTTGTTATCAACTATTTCTCTCTGGGTCACATTGATGATTTGGTTCCGAATAGTGAAGGCAGACGATGACAATTTAATGGGTACTATAGCCAACTGAAGTGAGTGATCGCCACCGCGGTGGAGCTCATTGTCAGCTCATCCGTGAGCGTTTGGTGGGGGTTTCAGTAAGACTCTTATAATTGTGAACTTAATAGGGGGCTTTTTATCCCCCACACTACTCAGGATATTTCCAAAATTCTCTTGGTACGTATTGCAATCTTTGCGATCTTCGGTTTCACGGAAATATTTTTACGCGGAACAATAAAAGGAAAGGAGCTCACAGTCAAGGAATGCCTTGACAGGTTTTGGGGAACCAAAATTGGATTGATGTTTAGCCGGAGGCACTTATAGAACATTTTCACTTTAGTTCGTTGGATCGTCACGCCATTCTCTTTAGTTTCAGTGGAAAACAGAGTGTTTCAAATCATAGAGTTAGATGCCCTTTTCATTTTGAATCGTTCTAGATACGTCAACATAATTACAAGTCTGTGGTTGATGATTGTTGGTTGGGATTTGATGAGAGGATTTTTGGAGGCATCCGTTCTGCTCGGTGGAAAAAAAAAATCTTGGGTGTCAACAAAAGTTGTGTTTCTAGAGTAAGAACAACTTGAGAATATTGGAGATGAAATTAAAGATCTCGAACATGAGGTCCAAGTCATTGCTAAACATGATGAGTGTTTTTGGCAATCAATTGATTGGCTAAAAGATGAGGATAATGCGATCTTTATTTCGAACTGCTTCATCCCTTGTCAAGAAAGCACAATGGGAACTATCCATGTCCTTATGAGCAAGAACGGTATCCCTCCCCTCTTCATTGCCCTTGTTATAAATTGTATTTATTTTCACGGAACTTATATTTTTTTGTCTAAACTTTTCGTCTTATATTTCTTTTCTTTGCGCAGAGGGTTTTTCGGATGATCTTCGCAAGGTCGAAATTGGTGGCAACTTGTTGCAATTGTATGGGCCAAAAATCTCTATCCTCGTATTTAGGAATGATTCGATTATTTTTTCAAAAGTTAGTTCTCGAAATTACACCACAATTGTGGGAATCCTTGTTAATCATGGACGCGAAAAGATTAATTTTGGGAAAATTGGCATTACTTGCTTGCCCTGTATCTCATAATACTTATTTGGGTATCGTGGGCCATGAGAAGAGACGTACATTTTCTATGATTCGCGAAACAAAGGGGTGGGTTGAGCTTTCGGGATCTTGTTCTTCTTAATCAAGCTTTGCATGGTAAGCAGATTTGGAGGATCATATCTGCGTCGCACTCTATGGTGGCTTAGGTGCTCAAGGCAAAATACTTTCTGGAAAGTCTTCTTTAGGACCTAGTGAGAAGTGGTCAAATTGGGGCTGCGTTGGAGACTTGGGTATGGACTTCATACTCTATCCCAAATATAATTTTTTTATTGTTTTTAATTCCAAATTCAATTACCTCTATCCCAAATATAATTTTTTTATTATTTTTAATCCCAAATTCAATTGCCAACGCATCGTTATAAGGATTGAAGCACTTTCTAGAAATGGTAAGAGTCGCCTATAGAGTGCTCGTAATAATAAATATGGAAAAATTATTTTGGCCCCAAACTATTTACATCCGATTTTGAATATAAAAGTAGATAAATTATAATTTAGGGGACAAACTATCAAGATTTTATACATCGTATGATAATTTATAATAAATAATAATTTGTATAGTAAATTATAAAAAATACAATAGTTTGAGAAATAAAAAATACTTACCCCTAATATAATATTTGGGAGGCAAAAATTTGTGTTAGGCCAGATTAACGGGTCATAACCCGTTAGACTATCTGACTCGTTACTATAATGTATTAGTTTTTGTACTGTGATGTATTGATTTTTGTACTGTAAAGTATTAATTTTTCGTAAATCTCTGACCCGTGCTATGATGTATTGGTTTTTGTACAGTAATATTTTTATAATATGATGTATTGATTTTTTATTATAATGTATTGATAGGAAATCTTGGCCTAACGGATGATTCGTTAGTTCGGCTTAACAAAAGTGTTGTCCTATTTGAGAATAATTTAGTAACTTGTGCAAGTTCAACAAAGTCATGTCATGTGTCCTAAAGGCAAATGTTTGATCGTGCACTCACTCCAACAGATTTAGTATTGAGTGTATGTTCATGCGGTACTTAATAAGTGTGTATTTAGTAGTTAGTTGTTATACATCTCGTACATAGTCTATATGCATCAAATACTGGCGAGTATATATATATTTTTTTTGTTATGGATGTAGTGCTTAGTGCATGTGCATTTGGTACTCGAGTTACTGCAATCTAGTATTTCGTTGTTATTTATTTGGTACTTAGTTTATATGTATCCAATATTTGTCGAGTGTGCATTTTATTTATAAGTTATGCATTTAGTACTTAATGTATGTGCATCTCGTATTTAATATGTATTTAATGCTTAGTTGTTAACAACTAGTACTTAGTATGCATGCATCATGTACTAGACGAGTGTGCATCTTTTTATTCGTTATGCATTTAGTGCTTAGTATATATGCACCTAATACCTATTTAGTATTTGTTTAGTACTTAGTTGATATATATGCATCATGTACTTAATCTTAACACATCTAATACTTGACTAGTATTATGTGTCCATATATTCTACATAAATAATAGTCACATGTAAATAAACTAAGTACGTAAACTCCCTCAACATAACCCAATATATTACAAATATCCATATAATTAGTAAATAACTAATGAATACACAAAGTGAAAGTTTAACATGGTTTCTAAAATCATGAGCTTCATTGAAAGTTTGACCCTCCCGCGGATGCAATGGTGCCAAGAATCAAGAGAATTAATTCGAGATATTATTTGAGAATTAGTGTACATGCATTTGATAGTTAGTTCATGTATATTTAGTACTTTGTTGCCATGCATACAATAATTGGTGAGTGTGCATTTTTTAGCCATTATGAATTTAGTACTTGGTGTATGTGCAACTGATACTTAGTTTGCTTGTATCCAAGCACTTATTTGTTATACACCTGATACATAGTTTATATGTATCAAATACTTGACAAGGGTCCTTTTTTTTAAACTCGTTATCCATTTAGTGCTTAGTGTATGTGCATTTGACAGTTACTTCGCGTGTATTTAGTGCCTAGTTGTTATGCATGTGGTTATTTTATATGTACCAAATACTTGGCGAGTGTGCATTTTTTTTATTCATACTTAGTTAGTGTATATATAATACTTAGTGTTTTTGTATTTCGTATTTAGTGTATAGATAATAATTAATAATGGGCAATACTCTTTAATAGAGATAATGACTAATTCAAATTATTAGTCAACTTCGTATATATTTAGCATAGATTCTTGTGTATATTTGGTAGTGATTTAGAGTAATCTTCTCCTTTATTATAGGAGGCTGTTATGCATTCTTGTACTTTTTTAATATAAATACACAACCACACCAGTGTGATAAAACACGGTGATTAATTCTCACAAAAAATCTCTCTATGAATTATACACAAACTTACATGGTATCAGCCTAACTTTCTGATCCAAACCCTAATTCTTCCGCATCCCTCCTTTTCTCTCTGATCGCACGGACTGGTAGCCTCCGTCGGATTTCTTCTGTCAGCGATTATCTGTTGGACAGGTAGCCTCCTACACCAATCGCTCGTCAATCGCTCATCACGACTTCATCTGCCACAGACCCTCTTCCCGTCACTACCATGATCAACATGATGCAGATCAAGCTCGACTCCTCAACCTACCTCATGTGGCGGCGTCAAGCGATACATATGGCAGAATGTTTRGACATTCTTGGCCATTTAGATGGCTCTTCTCCTTCGCCATCGCCCACCATCGCCCCAACCACCACGACGACTGGTGATACCGCCACTCCTTCTCCGAATCCTGAGTTCGTTTCCTGGCGTCTCAAGGATAAGCGCCTTCTCAGCGTTCTATTTACCTCTCTATCATCTGATGCGGCGTCCGAGATCATTGACTGTACTACGGCTCATTAGGCGTGGGTCGCTCTCGAAGAAGTCTATGCTTCCTCCTCCCGGTCACATCAGCTCCGTGAGGAGTTGCTCTCCCTTCGTCGGGGCGATCTGTCTGTCGACGACTACGGTCGTAAATTCAAGCTTCTTTGTGATCAATTGCAGGCGATTGGTCGCCCTGTAGATGCTACTGATAAATGCCATTGGTTTCTACGTGGCCTAGGGGTTCAATTTGCCGGGTTTGCGGACACTCGCATGGCACTCACTCCTATTCCGGCCTTTCGCGATCTCCTGCACCAGGCTGTCCAATTCGATCTGATGTTGAAATCGATGGAGGGATCTTCTCCCTCGCCGGCGGCGTTCTCTGCTACTCGCTATAATCAGGCTTCATCCAATCAACGCTCATCGTCTGGCTCTTCCCATCGTGCTCATCAGCAGCCTCACTCCCACTCCCGATCATCTGGTTATTCTGGTGGAGGTGGTAGTAACTCAGGTGGGGGTGGAAATTCAGGCCGGCGTCGTCCGTTTGTGCCTAAGTGTCAACTATGTCATGGCGAACATTTTGCCGACAAATGCCCGAAATACCTCAATGCTCGTGGTTCTTCTCCCATTGCCAACC
>BMAC01000199.1:738947-812495 GCA_014905375.1 Phtheirospermum japonicum
GCTTGTAGCGATGCGCCCTGAGGATACCAACTTCCTAACAAAATGGTAGTCCAAATCAATGTGTTTTGCTCGCTTATGTGCAAACTGGATTTTGACTCAAGAAGATGGCACTCTTGTTGTCACATAACAAAACTGGTCGAGTAGGTGGTAATGCTCGAATTTCCTTAAGCAAATTGAGAATCCAAACAATTTCGGATGCAGTATTAGCCATAGCACGATACTCAGACTCACAGCTGGATCGAGCAACGGTAGGCTGTTTCTTAGCGCTCCAAGAAACAAGATTGCCTCCAATAAATATAGAATACCCATATGTGGAACGACGAGTGTCAGGACAACGAGCCCAATCAGCATCAGAATAGGCCAAGATAGAAGAATCGGATCGCTTATTAAAGGAAAGCCCAAAATGAATCGACCTTTTTCGTGCCTTCCCATCTTCAGCTGGCGGATATTTTCACCAAGGGTCTTCCCCGACCTGCCTTTGAGTTTTTACGGTCCAAGCTATGCGTATGTCTTCATCCTCCGCAACGCTTGACGGGGGGTAATAGAGATAATGACTAATTCAAATTATTAGTCAACTTCGTATATATTTAGSATAGATTCTTGTGTATATTTGGTAGTGATTTAGAGTAATCTTCTCCTTTATTATAGGAGGCTGTTATGCATTCTTGTACTTTTTTAATATAAATACACAACCACACCAGTGTGATAAAACACGGTGATTAATTCTCACAAAAAATCTCTCTATGAATTATACACAAACTTACACTCTTGTTAGGCCGGACTAATGGATTATCCGTTATGCCAAAATTTCATATCAATACCGTATATTGCAAAAACCAATACACAATAATACAAAAATATTACAGTAAAAAAATCAATACATCATAGCACGGGTCAGAAATTTATGAAAAACTAATACTTTACAGTACAAAAACCAATACATTACGGTACAAAAACTAATACATTATATTACCGGGTCAAATGGCCTAACGGGTCATGACCCGTTAATCTGGCCTAACACAAGTATTTGCCATTAATAATTAATTATATTTCTTAAAAATCATCTTATACATTCCATGAAATCTAATTTCATAATAATTCGTACTAATATTAGTTATTTTCTTTAACAATAACTAATAATTAGTTATAATCCTAAAATCCGTCTTCAACATATCATATCACGTTTTGAAACAATTATTAATTAATACCTATATAACTGTAACATAAATACCGTAATATGATTATATCATAAAACGATGAGCTTCTCCCCTTATTAATATTAAGATATAGCCTAATATAATAATATATATAATTCATATAATTAAAAAAAACTAAATTAGTTATTTTAATTGAAAAAATAAAATAATCTATATTCTATGTATTTTAATTTTAAATATATTTATACTTATATTCAAATTATATAAAACTTAATCTCTATTATTTTGATATTTTGATATTATAACTTAATATTACTTATTATATTCACTAAATACTACGTATTCGAACACTAAGTACTATATATTTACTCACTAAGTACTAAATGTATAATCACTAAGTACTATGTATATTCAGTTAAAAAACTTGTGGCCCAAGTGCAGTATCATAAATTTTAAATAGTTCATGGGCTAATATTTTAGGAAATGACTACGGTACCGTGAAGGTACCATACCTCCCAACCCCCCTACATTTACATCCATTGATCTTATCATTATCCATAACCAACTTTGCATCTAAGAGTTCTGATTAAGTGGGGAATGGTACCTTCACGACACCGTAGAAGTCCCCAATATTTTATATTTAAAATAAATTGATGCAGGATCAATTCATAATAACCAAAATATCAATTTTTGGGGATCTAATTGAAAATAGATGAGAATGAAATGAAGTTTTAACAACTTTCGATTAAAACCAAAAGTTTATCTAATTTCCTTTTACCTCTCCAATATCCCATAACCCATAACCATCTAACATTTCCCACTTCCAACCACCACCACGAATTTGATGCTGCCCCTAGTTGGCAGCCTGTGCCACCGACAACATTCTCGCACCACCCTGATTAATTTTCGACCCGATCGAGAAAATATAAAGAATATTATGACAATAAAGCTCATGGGTTCACAACAAACAACTTAAATGTTAACCAACTAGTAACAAATTCACCTATAAAATCTTGACTCCTGCATGCCAAATTATTTATAATATATTTCTTCTTCTTCTTCTTCTTTTTCTTCTTCTTCTTCTTCTTCTTCTTCTTCTTCTTCTTCTTCTTTTTTTTTTTTTTAAGATTATAACATGATAATGTAAATTTTGCAAATAAGAAAAATGAATTAACAGCTTTGAACTCGATTTTTGCTAGAGATTAGGTCGGGGAGAAACATCAACTTTGAATTCGGAGTGAATGGACGAGAATATTCATGCGGTATTATGTTTGTTGATTTTTGCGGGCGATAAGAGGTGACCAACGACGACAGGAGGTGGCACTAGAGAGAGAGAGAGAGAGAGAGAGAGAGAGAGGGAGAGAGAGAGAGAGCGTAATTCACAAATGAGAGGGTATTTGAGGTCTTTGAACTGAGTAGGGAGTTGACCTTAAAAAAATATTTTATCATAGGTGAGGACTGAACCATAAATTGTAAGTAGGTGTAGGCATTTTCTAACAAATCTCCCATATTTAATACTCCCTCCATCCCATAAAGATAGTTCAGTATTCTATTTTCGTCTGTCCCACAAAGATAGTCCAGTTACTATATTTAACATATCATTAATTTTTCATCTCCACACATACCCTTAATTAATATTCTTGAAATACTAGTATTATAAATGGTAAATTAAAAATTGATGATTACAATGTAAAATCTTACAATTCCAATAACAAATATACTAATTCCAATACTGATTTGTATAAGCATTAATTGACATTAATAAATTCAAGAAGGATATAATTGGAAACACTAACTATATTAATGACTTAACTATATAAACTACTCATTTCTTAATTTGTGTGAAATGAACCGCAGGACTATCATTTTGGGACGAAGGGAGTACATAACTTATATTTAAGTTCTTAAAGTACCAGGTGTTAACTCTTGTCATTTATCATTCTTACATGTGCTCAATATAAAAGAAAAAAAAAACTAGAATGATAATCTACTTATTACTACGGTTATTGAAAATCTAAGTAGAAATCAAGAATAATATTTTCTAATATACTAATTAAAAGAAAAGAAAATAAAATGAAGCAAAAAGGGGAAATATCATATTAAAAGAGACGTTTGTATGTGATGCGACCAAAGGTTTGCGCAACAAGAATTGAGATCGGATCATCTCAATTTTTCTTCTCAAACCAACTCGACCTGCAAAAACTTCGTCGGGGAGTTGCGGTGTGAAAACTACGACGCCCAAGTCAGAAAATGTGTATACATTTAGTAAACAATAGCAGAATAATAATAAGAATGTGTTGAGATTATGAGTTTAGAATAAGGTGTATTCCCTATATAGAGATTTACGAGACGTATTCCCCAAAAATTAGAGTTTCTGACTCTTATGCACTAAAATATTGGAAACCAAAACCAACTAGAGGATTCTTGTTTTCTTATTCTAATGGAATTCGAATAATCCCTTGATATTGAAAGTATTATCGCAATCATGTCTCTAGAACCTTCTATCATAGATAACTTCTCCTTGAGCTTGTTATAAAATCTTTGTGGAGCTCTTTCTTTAGACAAGCTATCATTCCCTGTGGTAAAGACCGACCTGAGATCGAGGTCCCGACAACCATTTATGGAGGTCGTCACCTAACCAACCTAAGACCAAGGACTCGATGACCTTTTAAGGAGGTTGTCACTTGACTGAGATCTCCCCTATCTTAGATCAGAGCTCCCTTGAAACCAAGCCACTTTTACAATCGAAATGAGTCCAACGTCGGTTCTTAAGTACATAAAAATGATCTAATATTGATGTTATAATATACTACCCCGATTCTATTCTATTGAGGTAGGGAATCAAGTAGAAGAATACTAAAACATTACATGTGTGCAAAATGTACATCAATCCCACTGCATACGCTAGGAAACCTAATCGTTTGCATTTGGGCAATGTTTTTCATTATCGCAGTAGGGACAAGTGTCAACACCCTCTCCACAAATAATATCCAAAACTTATGTTGTAGATCAAATAAACGAAGACCCACAATTTACAAATATTATTATACTTGTTCTTCAGCATTATGTGCACAATGTTACTATCATTCCCCTCACTTTACCCTTTTTTAGAAAACATCAAAATTTCTGCTGTTATCATTTCTCAATTTATGCTACTTCCAGACCATTATAAACAGAGCTTAGACTGACCAATTATACCCCTAACTTTGCAAAGAAAAATTTGGTAAGCCCACTTCATTTACCTATTCTTTTAATCTAGTATTTATTTCGATTTAGCATAATCTGGATTTATACTTAGAGCTAGAAACATTTGGTGTTAGAATCTATTCATAACATTGCATATTCTCGCGATTATTTGTTAACAATAATTTATTTCTTTATTTTTTTTCTATGACTGAACTTTTAGCAACATCACATGAAACGGACTCCCATAACCCTAGTTGTAAAATTAGCATATATGATTCTAGTATTTCGGAACCCTCTTATGTTAAAATCCCCTATATTCATAGATTTTCAAATAAGAGAAAACTTATAAGTTTTTGAACCGGAACGATAGATGAACCCTAAGGTGATGTTAGCTGGGATGAATTAAAATGACACGTTCACTCCTCACTTGTCATGTTATCACCTAAACAACTAACTCCACTAGCTCTTTCACCTCCTTCGACTACAAATCCCTATCATCTAGCTCATCCCGGCTAAACTCTTTTGCTCTTAAAATTGTTATTGCTGCTTGTACTATGAGTTGATAACATGACCATGTAACTTCTTTTCTGATGTTATCTCACCTACCTTATCACCCATTAGATACTTGATACTCATATGATCAGTAGAGGCCCCTGCCTTAAATTCATTCAATGTATGTTGCCTTAATATAATGGTACATGCTGACTTGGATTTGATAATTAAAAACCTCAACATCTTTACCACTCTAAGTTCCCTTCTCCCGAAGCTACCATTAATTCCACCCCTCCTTCTGTAATTACACGCGTCTCATTAAAAGAATAAACTTCCTTCTTTATTGATTTCATATCTACCTTTAAATATATTCTTTCCAAATAGTTGTAATATAGGGTGTTTACCAAGATCCTGTTTTCTATAAAACCCAACCTACATCATAGGTACCTACGCACAAACGACAAACGCATCGTTACTCTTCCCACAACCCCCTCTTGTCAGTAGCTCCAAAACATATGACATACCCGGCAAAGGAAGGTTGTGGGTATATGTTCATCAAAATTATCTCTGAAGGTTGTGGCGTGGAAGCTTTAGCATGAATTCTTCTCATATTGTTCAAATCTCCATCAGTATGTCCTCTCGAAATCATATTAATTATATTTTGATCCGCAAGTGGGTCTTCATTATTATTATGACCTCCTTGTTCACCTTCTATGCCAAACTACTCTCTATTTATAGTTTCATGGAGACCTCTATTATTTCCTTGTACCCTATCATGATATACAAAATCATTTAAATGACCTGCTTGGATTAACAATTCGATCTCATCCCGCAAATATCTGCAACCTTGTATGGAATGCTCATAGGTATTATGGAATAGATAGAAAAATATGACTTTAGCGTAATAGGTTATCGATGTAATCGTGGGCCACCACAGAACATTGACCAACTACATCTCTACCACAACAAATACTCGAGCTCTCACTTCCACGAGAGATGTGTAACTATCTGGATCATTTTCCTCGAATCTCCTATACATAATAGTTTCTGTTAGCGTGCAAAATTACATGTTTTAAGGTTATATTTAATGGCATTTTATAGGCCACATATGCACTTTTCATGTGACTTTCATCATTTTTCTAAATAGGTGAGCTAACTCGGGTAAACAAACTGAGGCTATACCCAACTTGACACCCATTTCAAATCGGGTGCACTGAGGAAACAAACTATTATGGTTACATTTTAGGGTCTTTTTGGGTCCCTATAAACACCCTACACCCCTGAACGTTGGAGACATCTTATACATCATATGTTACATATAACATGGGAGTAGCTTGGGAGCCTAATGATAGAGGTTGATGACCTTACATCCATGGGACGACAAGATGGTTCCTCACGAGTCACCAAGGCTCAAAATGGTTCTCCACTCTCTTTTCATTATTAGATTAACTTTTTTCATCTGTAATGCAAGACTTGTTTTGTTTATTAAAATCATGTCCAACTAATCGCTTTGATTTTGGATATAGGAGTATTGATGACTCAAGTTATTATGATATTAAGTATTTCGTTTATTAGTTGTATATTTCCTATTAGTTTTATCATGTTAATGATTTTGTATGAGCACTTGATCAACATTTTACATTTATTTACAAATATTGAATCAATGTAAATGCGTTGAGGTAATATTTAAGATATTCATTTGTATGACGAGGGATATTATAATCTAAGGATCTTTTTCAACTCAACGACATATGTGGTTGAGAGGTGATCGAACGAGTCCTCGACGCTCTAATTTGAGAACCCGTCTCCGCAAGAGTACGGAGCCGGTTGTAGGGCGGCGAGTTCTTCCCGAGTCGTGTCTCTCGAGGATGGATGTTATCGGCCTTCGTTTTCTTAATTGTTCTTATCGTCGGTTTATACGAAACTAATCTAAACTAGGAAAGCAGTAGTCATTGATTCGATTTTGGTTTTTATAACTAAACTTTTAAATTGAAATAGAAGATTTAAAAGTATTAAAATATGGGAAGGAAATTAAAGCTTCTTTAAAAACGATTAATCTAAACTAGTTAACTAAGGAAGCTTATAATTTAAATTAAGGAAAAGGAGGGAAAATTAAAGTCTAGCTTATTTGAAAAAGTCAATATTAATTTAACAAAAATTAAAACTTTAAAAAGGAAGATTTTATAGAACTTTTAGAAACTTAGAAATTGATCTAAACAACTTAACAACTTAAAAGTATAAGTTCAAAAGCTAGAAAGCTGAAAGATGAAAATAAGAGTTTTGATGATCAATTTAACAACTAAACCACGATCAAACATCAACACACAATTAAATGAAATAACAAGGAAATAAAACTATATTAATGGAAAGAGTTTACCAAACTAAGGATTGCACAAAAGCTTGAAAGGGAAAGCTTGGAAGCTTGACAAAGGAAATCTGAAACTTGAAGGATATGTGCTTCCACAACTTAGCTAATTAAGATCAAACCCTAAACTAAAACTAAAACTAATTACTAGAACATGAATCTTATTCAAAAATAAATGAAAAAMGGGAAGATTTGGTTGAAGGAGCTCCCTTGGAGAAGAAAGGTCCTCAGCCTGCAAGTTCGTTTATTTGAAAAGACGTCTGGTTACTTATTCAATCTCAAAATCTGCTTTTCAGTCGATCGACTGCAAAAGGAGTCGATCGACTGGCAGTCGATCGACTGCATTTCAAAAATGGCCAAAAGTCCCTGGAATCCAGTCGATCTTGAGGGCTCCAGTCGATGGACCGCAGTCGATCGGCCAAGTAGGCAGTCGATCGACTGCATCGTCCAAAATGCCAAAAGTCCCTGGAATCCAGTCGATTTTGGGGGTTCAGTCGATCGACTATAAGGTCAGTCGATCGACTGGACATCCAGTCGGTCGACTGGATTCCTGTGCCCAGCTCGATTTCTCGTTCTTTTCACGTCCGCCGGTTGATCGAGCCTCGTCCGTTGCGCTTCCTTGCTTGTCCATCCACTCCCAAGTCGAGTATCAACGATCCCAAACGAGCGCGGGCCCCGCTTGGACGTTCTACGTCCAAGAGAAAAACAAAAAAGTGAAAAACTATGAAAACTATTAATAAAATGTACAAAAACTAAGAAAACCTAGAAATAACGAAAAACGGCCAACTCGACTCCTAAAACACCTAAAAGCAAGCGAAACACACGCAACGTGATACAAAAATGATAGCAAAAATATGTACAAAAAGATGCAAATCAAGAGTCTTGTATGCTGAAGTACGTAGATGCAGTTAATTAAGTCTACACACCTATAATTACTTAAAGAGGAATACGGGTTAGCTTCGCAAATTCCTATAAGATTAAACTATGACTAAAATGTTACTTATCATAAAACAAAGGCGTTATCAATCAAAACCATGTCTAAAAATTAATAATTCTCTCATTGTTCTTTAATACTTATTATATTTGATTTGCTTGTTTTTATATTAATTATTATAATTTGATATTTGAGATTCAAAATAAAATCAAACTACAATGATTGAGGAACTTAATTACTTTGTCTCTATGGATACAACCTTGCTCAACCATCACTAGATCGAATTTCGTACACTTGCGGTAGTAAAATGAAGAGCAGAAAATTCTTTGGTGCCTTTGTTCAGGACATAGTTGATTAATTTTTTGATAAGTAGTTATATTTTATTTTAGGATTATATTTATGTCCTTACTTTTATTTTATTTTTTTGTCTTGTTATGTTTGTATTTTTGTTTTCTTGTGAGTAGTTTATGACCACACATTCTTGAATGGGGGAGTTATTTTCTTTTGATTTGGAGCTTGAAGCAACTGTAGGGAGTTGGAAACTTTGAAAAGAGTTATAAATAAAAGGGATGGTAGTACACAAGTTTATGGGGTAGCAATTCCAAAGACAAGCATGTTATAAAGCAAGAGCCATATGCACACAAGAAATGGCTAAGCGACGAGCACGAAAGGCATTGGAATGGGAGTTGGCCAAAAGAGCACAAGAAAATCTAGAACGATAATGGGCTAAAAACAAGCATTGTGCCCAAGACGAAGAGAGAAGAACTCATTAGGAGACTTCACATGCTCTTATTCATGATAGTTTCCTGAATATGAGAAACCAAAATTGCTTGGGAATGGTGCACATTCCTATTTAAGCTAATAATTTTGAAATAAATCATTCCTTGATTCAATTAGTTTCTTAAGAGTAGTTTGGGGGTTCACTAACCGAAGACCCCCACTAACATCTTTTACGTTTCTTAAAAATGTGCGATATTCAAAAGATAAATAGTATGTCACAATGTTTTCTGTCTATGCTTATTTCCTTTCTCTTTAAGGGACAAGGCGAGGCATAGGTTAAACTGGTGGATGATGGGAGCATAATGACTTTTTATTTGGTAGCAGATGTGATCATCAATGTCAAAAGTTAACTGGTGGATCTTTTGGTGGTTGACATAGAGGGTGACGGATACATACTACTCGTATATGGAAGACCATTCCTGTATACCACACGAGCATTAGTCAACATGGAGAAAAGAGTTCTTAAACTTCACTATTTCAATAAATTTATTAATTTTGAACTTTTATATTATTCTTTTGATAATAGTGATGATTAGTTCATTCGTGATGAAAACGGTAGTAGAAAAGAAAATGATAATAAGGGCGTGCTCAGCGAGCACATAGAGATAGACGTACCTTAGAACTAAACAGGTGTCTAGTTGAAGACGTTAAATTTAACTCTTGATGCGAGGCAACCCAACAAAATTAGTTTACATTTTATCTTATTTTATAATTTTAGTTTAGTTTTAATTTTATAAAAAAAATTGTGATTATACCCGATTTTGCACACAACTTGTAAGTCAGGTGTCAAGTTAGGTGTAATCTTAGTTTTTGTACTCAAATTAACACCCGAGTTCTAAGTTGGGTGTGTTAGTTTTTCAAAAATCATAGGAGTTCACATGAGTTAGCACCCGAGTTGTAGGTCGGGTGTAGAAGCAGATTTTAAAGGGAAGATACATTTTTATAAGGAATCATATTTTATATAGAATTCTTCTACCCCTTGACCCCCAAAATGTCTCATACACATATAAGTACATGTTTTTATAACATATAAAAAACTTTTCATACATTAAAAATTATAATTTCTTCAAGGATTTAAGTTTCGGAGAAATAATAAAACCTTGTAAGTTTTTTAAAATAGGGTTTCAATTTATGAATTCTATATTTATGCTTGTTATATTTTTTTTAGAACTTCCTTGTTTATTTGGAGATTATTAGAAGCATGATTAGGGTTTTGATTTACTTTATCTTCTTATGATTTTGCATTGAAGATTTATTTTCACCCTTTTATGTATGAACTTGTGTATGAATTTGTAATGATCACATGATTCTATATTGGTTTGGATTATTTGGATTATTCCTTTTTTGTTTGAGATTAATTTTTAATGAGGTTTAATTCTTAGGAGTCATGGTGAATACGAATATAGGAAGAAAATTGATCAAGCGGTACTAGTTAAATTTCAAAATCTAGGAGCCTTCTCATGTGCTCGTAATCATGTGGTATTAAAGAGGAACATGGTAGTGGTGAATTTTGTAGATAAGGAGAGCATAAAATCTTGAGATTTATAATGATATTGAATTCCCGTTTCAGGAATTGGGATTGAAGTATTTCTTCTAGAAGAGGTGGGGTACGTTCGAAGGCCCGATCATGGAGTTTTTTAGTATCGTTGAGTTCATTGAAGAAGATGTAAGCAAAGAGGATGTGATGATTTGCAAATTGGGTGATACCACCTAATGGTTTTTTGTGAGCGACATAGAGACTAAAAACTTTAAGATTCTATAAGTATAAACGAATGTAGAAGAAAATGAGAGATCAAAGAATTTTGGTCCTGGTTTTTCAAGAATGTTGACTACGACGGGCAATGCAAAAGGCCCAGGCTCGGTGGAGGCGACTGGGATAAGAAATCCTATTTTGAGGTATGTACATTTATATCTAGTTAACACACTTTTTACTCATTCTAGTGTTAATTAGGTAAATCAACATGAGTTTGAGTTGCTTCATGTGATACTCGATGTGGGTAATATTAGTTTTGGTCACCTATTTATTCAGAGCATGATGAGACCATAGAATATAGTGATGATATTTGCAATGGTAGACTAATTAATCCTACCATCAAGTATCTTGGGTTTAGGACAAATATTTGAAGACCTAAATGTTATAAAAACGTATTTGAGTTTGCCATGTTGGTGGATCATAAGTTTTTTACATTTTGAAAGGTTTCTCTGTGTGTTTTTTTACACGGTGAAGAAGCATTTGTTCCTTACATTGACCAATAAAAAGCTTGTGAAAATAATATAAAATGATAAGTGGACTTTATCTTCGAGCAAAAATTTGGTGTTGATCGAGCTAGAGACCCTAAAACCAATTCCAAAACGGAAGAGTACAGCCCGAGCCAAGAGATATAAAGTTTTTATTATGATATATATATATATATATTCCCATCTATATCCAAAGTCATGATGGAGAGGCAATGACTAATTTGAGCTCAAATGAAGATGAAGAAGAGAGCTCAAAGCGACAATAACGTCCTTTAAGAGGTGTTTTGTATGTTTTATTACTCTTGTTTTATTTCAAAATCTTATTCCTTGACTTGCTTTCTCATATAATTTATTTAAGTTGGTGGTGAGTATATGCATTAGTAGATTTCAAGAATCACACCTTATCTTTCATTTCATATAGTTGCATGTTAGGATTTAATTGTCTTACCACATTTATTGCTTTATGTTTTTGCTTTGATCTTTTTTTTCATTTCATTTTTCTAAGACAAGATATTCCCTCTTTTCTTGTGGAATGGTTGGGACCAAGGGAACATTTGAGAGTTTATTGAGATGTGTTTATATTGGAGATTTGAGGAGTCTTGTGGTTGAGTCTAAGATTGATAGCAATTATCGTTGAAATTTTAGATCCATTGGAGTTTTTGATTTTGTATTCAATTCACATAGCTTGTGAGTTCATATAAAGCCAATCAAATATTTTGATGATATGTCTATATGAGTAATTTATTCATTATGTGGGTTTTTTAAAACTTGTCTTGGGTCTTGGTCGAAGCCTAGATGTGTGTTGTTTGTGACGTAAACTATTAGCAATTTTTGTTAGCCATTTCAAGCCTTCTTAAATAAAATACCTTCACTTAAATAAAATTGTCTCTGGTTAACAAGTTTGAGACTTTATGTTATTATTTGTTCGCCACATGGTTTTTTGGTATTCTTGATTTATTTATACTCTTGGTTTTATAGTTTTATATTTTATTTAGTGTTGATCGTTTATGTGGGTAGAATGGAGTAGAGAACAATTTGAGAGATTTTTGATGTAATGGTACATTGTAATAAAAGAGAGTAACCTTATAAACTCTGCATTTACTTCATTCAAAAAAAAGTTGGGACAGCCAATGTGATGATTCTTCATTACTTGTATCTTGATTGTTGATCTATTCTGCATAGGTGGAAGTCTAGTTTTTGTTCATTGGTCAGGAAAACTAACGTTTAAGTTTAAGGGTTTTGTTTGCATGCAAAATTATGTATTTTTAAAGGTATTTTCCATGGCATTTTATAGGCCGCTTTGCACTTTTTATCTGATTTTCCTTATTCTTCATAATTCAAGGAAATTATTATGCTTTTGGTGTTTTTACTGTTTTTCATTGATAAATGATAGGTTTTTGAGTTATTTTTGAACACAAGCATTGAAACTTGAGATCATACAATTAAAAGTTCTACGAGGAAGAAAGAAGGACGAGTAGAAGTCAGAAATGGAAGCTAAGGTAGTGGAAATATGAATAATTGAAGAAGATATGATGCAATTGTTTTGTATTTGAGCATAACTCTCACATACATATTTTTATCGAGGTGATTCAATTAGCCACGAAAATCTAATAGATAGAGCTACAACATTCATGAAGACATTTAAGTCAAATTTAACAGTTTTTAGGGCCATAAGTGAGCAGGAAAAACACCCGAGTTGGTACCCGAGTTACTAAATGGGTGAGATAACTTAGGGTAAACAAACTGAGGCTACACCTGGCTTAACACCCGACTTCACACCCGAATTACAACTCTAGCACGAAATAAATTTTGGGATTTTAGTGCTACAACCGACTTAGAACCCGACTTGCAAGTATGGTGCACTGATGGAAACAAACTCTTAGGGTTACATTTTGAGGTCTTTTTGGACCCCTATAAATATCATACACCCCTTGAATATTGGAATCATATTAGACATCATATATCACATATAATATATCATATTGGAAGAGATTAGGAGCTTAAGGATGGAGGATTAATGACCTTACATTCACGGGATGACAAGACAAAGTTCTCCATGAGTCACCACGGCCTAAAACCGATCTCCACTCTATTTTCATTATTATATTAAGTTGGTTCATGTGTTATGTAAGATATATTTAGTTTTTTATAACCATGTCTGACTAATTGTTTTGATTCCGAATATGTGACTAGATTGATGACTTGAGTTTTTATGACATCAAAGGATTTCATTTAATAATTATTTATTACCTATTTGTTTTATCTTGTTAGTGATTTTGTGTGATCACTTGATCAATGCTTTACATTTATTTGCAAATAATTAATCAATGCAAATGAGGTAAGACAATATTTATGTAATAACATAGAAAATGTAGATGGGGTACGAGACGTTCATTTGTCTGATGGGGGATAGTATAATCTTAAAATCTTTTCCAGCTAAATTGCGTATTTGGTCTATAGGCGTGTACGTTGAAGTGCGTATGGTAATTTATTTTACACACTTTAAATCACTCAATATAGAGTATGGGTTAGCTTCGCAAATTCATATATTATAAAATATTGATTAAAACATTGTTTACCATAAAACCAAAAGGAGTTATCAATCAAAACTATATCTAGGAATCAATTATACTCTCATTGTTCATTAATTTTTATTATATTTTCTTTGATTATATTTATATGGGTTAATTATAAAATTTTGGTATTTGAACTTTTAAGTAAAATTAAAATACTATAATTGAGGTACTTAATTACTTTACTATGTGGATACTACCTTGCTCAACCATAACTAGGATTGAACCTTGTACACTTGTGGTGGTAAAATTAAGGGCGAATAGCTAGTTACATCCTTGTATAATCAATTGATACAACTGGGAACCTCCCCCGCATGTGTACCTCCCTTATTAACTCTGCTCTCTAAGTATTAGGCTTAACCCCTTAACGCTGACATTCTCTACCTTGTTCATCCGCTTCCCCCATATGAATATATTTGATACTTCTATCGAGCAGCTGCTCTTAGGTGTGAGCAGGATTTTTAGATAGGCTCCAACCCATCTAAATGTACCCCTTGTGTGAGGTCACTAGCCTTCATCTCATCTGTTGACAAAGAGACCGCCAAGATGGCCCAGTAAGTCTTGCGACATAATTAATCAGTGATTCTTAATAAACAAGGTTTTTATGCATATATTGGGGCTTATTTTATTAGTTTTCAACCACTATATGTGCATTTATAAAGTCTGTTTTCATGATTTTCTATTATTTGGATGTTATTATGCGTTTGGTATTTTTGTGTTGTTTTTAGAAGATTTTGTAGCTAAATTGGGCTTAAAAGAGAATAAGGGTGCAAAGAATCAAGATTTTGACTATCGATAAGGAAGAAAAGAGTCACTGGGCCAAATTGGGAGCTAGCCCATAGGTGTGAAAAGTCAATGTGACCCAAAGACCCAGTCACGACCCACTTTCCAATTGCAACTGAGGTCATTACTGGGTGTTGTTCTAACGAGAACTGATCGGGATCCCATTAGTGACCGCGACTTAGGTCGTTACTGGGTTATGTTTTAACGCCAAGCAATCATGACCCTTTTCAGGGTGGGGACCTTGGTCGTGATTGGGTCAAAAACAATTACAAATATGGTTTAATGCTGGAGATTTCATGGTAGGCTATAAAAAGGTCTAAAACTAGTCTAAATACATCCTAGACATCTTAACATCCCACATACCACCCATCATCATAAAATAGTTTTAAACTTATGAGTTAGAGATCTTGGAGAGGAATTTCGAGAAGAAACACCAGGAGTATGAAGATCAAAGGATGCACACATTCCATAGAGTTTATCTTTCCATAATCTTTAATTATGAATAATATGTGTTCGATGAATTGTCTTGCTTATTTCATGGAAAATATATACCTAATTTATCTATTACTCTAGGTTTGGAGAAATAATGAATAAATAATGTTTTAATCTTTCTTTAAACTTAGTATGGTCCCTTTTATTTTCGTTTTTGGCTTTCATTATTGTTTACATGACTTACGAACATTTATGCATATTTATGTTGTAATTGATTAACAATCTTTTATGTTGAATAGCTTGATAAATCATAATTCGAAAGATCAAGTTTATCAATAGGCTTTCAAATACGAAATATCTTATTTAATAAGACTGGGAGGTTTTAGTTTAGTAGTGAAGTAAAAAAAATCTTTAAAACATTTCGGAGTTTTAAGTGTAATTTCAAATGGAGACGTTGTTTCATACTTTGAGACAATTGTTTAATCACTTCAAGTAAAGGTTTAAGCTATATTTAGGATTTGCATATAGTCAATTGAATCAGAAATAATACTTGATTGATTGAAAAGGAAGAACATTGGGAATTCATTGCGATCCCAAACCCCGGAATATACACATCTTTTGATATTTTGTATCTGAGTTTTTTTTTTTTTTTTGGATAAATTGCTATTTCTTTTTTTTAATAATCATTGTTCGTATGAAAAAACAACAAATCATCTTTCTAATCATTTAGAAAAACTACATTATCTAGAATATACTACTTATGAACTTTGAATAATATATGATCCTTGTGGAATCGACCTTGCTCATTTTGTACTACATCTAAACTGCATAATTGCGGTTGGATAGAGTATAATAAAAAAAATAAGTTTTTATTATTACTCGACTATGGACCCACAAAATAGGAAGCAATCAAGTTTGTGGCCTTTTTTTCGGGAACCATTAGATTTAAGTTAATAATAGTATAATTGATAAATAGTTTTAATTAACACTATTTTTTCTTTTGATTGGAGTTCAGATTGATTATTTTTCAGGTAGTGCATGTTCACACATTTTGAAGGAGTAAAATGGCAGACGCACCACCCAACGTGAATTTTCAAATAAATCAACTCCAACAACAATTGCAAGAGTTGGGAGCACAAGTCTAACAAGATGCACAACCACCAATTCATAACATGTTTTATTTTAACACTAATCGAGCTCAGGGTGGAGCAAACAGGTTAGCAATCGTGGCAAACAAATTTGACTTAAAGAAATGACTTATTGTAATGGTTTAACTGAACAAATTTGAGGGAATTGCAATAGATGACCCAAACTCACATTTAGCACAATTCATTGAGATATGTAGGACTGTCAAGATGAATGGGGTCCTAAAAGATGTAATTAGACTCCATATAGTCCCTTTCTATTTAAGGGATAAGGCGAAGTTTTGGTATAGCACAAGGCTTCAGAGGCATTGACAAATGTGACGAGATGTGTCAAAAGTTATTACTCAAATTCTTTCCACCAAGCAAGGTGTTAAACTTCAAGAGAGAGATTACCCAATTTTGGCAACTAGACGGAGAGCCATTGCACAAAGAATCGGAAGATTCTGAGAACTATTAAGAAGATACCCTCAACATGGTTTTTTCTAAGACTAACAAATTTACTACTTTTACAATGGGTTGAGAGGACACATTAAAGTGATGGTGGATGCTTCAGAAGGAGGTGCCTTGTTAGCGAAAAGCACCAATGAGGCGGTAAACATATTAGAAAAAATGGTGGCCAATAGTTATCAATGGCCGATGGAAAGCTCGATGATAAAGAAGGTAGCTATGGTGGAAGAGAATGATGTGTTATCCGCTATGACGCAACAATTAGTGTAGATGAATAGCAATTTTGACATGTGTATGTCACCAAGCTTGGAATCTTCACCGGGTGTTTTAGGGTTTTTATTGGTTTTTAAAATAAAGGTTCATTTGGCTTGATATTATCGGAGATCGATTCGATCTAAGAATCAAAGTGTTTGTAGCTTGAAGAAATAAAAGGAAAATAAAAATAAAGCAATTAAACTAAGTAAACTAAACTAAAAATGAAATTTCAAGTTGGTCGGATGCCTCGTTGTATGCCTCGAATATGAAAATGCAAGCAACAATGAAAAGTAAGCAAAAACAAGCAATGTTTCATCAAGTACAAGCATGAAAGCTCAAGGTGCAACCATGCTTGCATGAACATAAAAATTTGAATAATGCAAATTGACAAACATCGAAAGCACGAATAGAAAGAGGAATAGAAATCTACGTCAAAGTTTAAAACTTTACGTAAAATAAAAAGTAACAAGAAGTAGATCTAGGATTTAGCATGAAACAATGAATGAAAATAAGATCCTAAATAAAGCATATGAAATACACAAAATAAAAATGATCCAAAACTCGATCTATGATCTAGACGTGTCACTCATCTAGACTCCATGGACGATTCATAAGATCTAACAAGAAATCAAGGAGTTAAGGGAAAAGGCATAAAATTGAAGAACATGCGTGAAATTGAAGAAAAAAGCATGAAAATAAAAGAAAGTTTACTTGAATTAAAGGGAGTCCAAACTTGAATTAAATTGTAACAAAGTAAAATCTAAGGGAGTACTTGAGTTCTTCTTAGACTTACAAATCCAAGGCAAGCTTGAAAATTAAAATCTAAGAACTAGAGAGAGAATTATTATCCCAACCCCAAGCATGGGTTGGAAGGAGGTGTTTTATACAAAATGAGAGTTAGGTTCTATTTATAATAGGTTTAATTGGGTTTAAATAGGCCAAATTAGCCAAAAACACTTGTATTTCCCGAGTTTGACCGAGTTTGACCAAAAATGGTCTTGCTACACCATTGGCTAGCCTTTTGGCTTGATTGGGCTAGGTTTGGCTCATTATGGCTCGGCATTGGCCGAGCCTGTCTCGGCGCTGGGCGCTGCATGCGTGCAGGTGCGCGCAGGACTCACCATGGCGTGCGTGTTGGCAAGGCATGGCGCTGATGTTGGCAAGGGCTGGCCTTGTGGGCGGGAGCGGGCGCGTGCGGGTGGAAGCTTGGCATGGGCTGGAGACATGCGCGCGCGGAGCCTGGCGCTGTCAGCAGGCGTCGGGTGGGAGCTTCCGAGCGCCGCGCGCGGCTTGCGGGCGGGAGCTTGCGGAGGCACCGAGCGCTGCGCGCGGGGCTGCCTAGGCGCGCCTTGCAGGGTTTTTGGCTTCAAAGTTCGCACATGCCATGCCTTGGCGTGAATTTTGGCAAGGCATGGCTAAGGATGGCTACCATTCCAGAATGTTTGCCCCTTTTTGGAGTTGCTCTTTGCACCGAATTTGGCACTGCTTGGCTTGAATTTTAGTCTTTTATGCCTTGACCTATAAAATTGGAATTTTGAACATAAAAACCCAAGAATTTTACCAAATCTCAAACTAATTAAACCCATTTAACTCAATTAAAGATAAAATCAACAAGAAACACGAAAAACAACAAAAATGAGAAAACAAATGAAAAATCTAATAAAACTCGACTCGAAACCACTAAAAATAACATAAAACCTTAATTAAAAACACGATAAAAACACCACAATTACATGCAAAACAACCACCCCACACTTATTGGTTTGTTCGTATTAGAACAACGAGAAGAATCGAGATGTACACACAATGAATATTATGCAAAAAGAAAAATCCTTGTTCTTATCCTATTTAATATGATAAAGGTATCAACATAACTCGTTATCGTCAAGCATTTCTCGTATTACTCTTTCTCAAATGAAAACAAAATCGATGACTTCCTCTCAAATGGAGTTTTGAGGGCGTTCGCTCAATTCACTTAAGTGTTTATTTTAAGGGACGTGTATACGCTCAAATCGGACAATGCATGCACCTTGTAAAGATTTCACAAATCAAAAACTCAAAATTACCCATTGTACATGACCAAACAAGAATTGAAAGAGGTCTTTATTTCGGGTTGTAATGTTAGCTCTTTGGTAAGGTATGGAATATTTGGATATAGTGATTAACACACGATCAAACGTGATCAATAACACACAAAACCCTAATTTCTAGAACCCTAATTTCTTAAACCCTAATTTTATATTTATCATATTTATTCAAGTTTCTAATCTTTTCATGTTTCACTCCAATAATTATCACAGATCTTTTATGAATCTTAGAATAAACCCTAATTTCTAGAACCCGAAGCTTATGATCGCTTCTCCATTCCCCAAATCACCAAACTTTCGTTTGAAACCCTTTGTACACTCACACACTTTTCTGACTTTATTTCACAACACTTAGAAGCTTTTTGAAATTTCTTCTTTTTACTAAACTTAGCCTTTTTGAACATTAGGCTTTTCGCTTGAACGCACGCTTTATCACTTTTCGTGATTTGTATTGGAGTTTATTTTTGTTCTCCTTCTTTTTGTATTTTTATATATCTCTTATATATATATATATATATATATATATATATAAGAAACTCAAATCCCGAATCCCACAATTGATCCCCACACATTCCTCGTCAACTAACAACATACTCTCTCACCTCACAAATTATGAAGATATAAGAGCTAAAATTGAGCTCGGCTAACAAGAAATGGGGCATAGGCTCAAGGGGGCTCTTTTCGAAATTTTAAGTAGCTTATATATATTTGGATATGTCCGGAATAAAGGTGATATATGTGCCTCGAGATCATTACCAAATTAAATCATGTACGAGCAAAATCAAGCCACCTCAATGCAATTTCCATAAAAATGCAAGCAAAACCAATAATTTACACAAGGCTACTCACAAGTTTGCACCGGGTTCTGGAAACAAAATCAAAAGAGCTTTTAGAGCTTTGAAATATTTTCACGAGCAAATATTGATTATATATATATATATATATATATATATAGGCGGGTTTTTGACAAAGCACAAAAATTCAGCTCCTTACACAAGAGGGCATAAACATGTAAAAACCCAACAAGTAAACTATTCAAACCTCCAAGCAAGTGGTGATTGATCAACAATGTAATAAAGATAAAAAAAATGACTCAACCATATAAATGCGCAATTAGTAAGCGTCACTTCGCCAAGAATGCGTCACTTTGCCAAGGCTCAAGTTAAGAAAGACAAATCATGCTTTTAAAAACCTGGACCCTAACCACCTACAAACCACCCCACACTTAAACCATTCAATGACCTCATTGCATTTTAATAAAAAACAAGTAAAAGAAGGGTGAGATAGAAGCTTCCTAAACCGAGCGAATTCGGGTCGAGCTCGGTGGGGTTCACTTAAACATCTAGGCGATCCAAGTAAAAATCGAGCATGGCTAGTATATCCCGGCTTCATGAACGCTACCCACTTATCCAATCACCCAAGGTTGAAGTCGAAAAATGAAACACTATACAAGAAAGTCACACGAAATTAAAAACTCAAGAACATAAATCAAGATAAAGCAAAACCAAAGAATAGATAGAACCCAAAAGACAACACAAATATTTTTTTAGTTTTTAAAATTTTGAAATGTTTTTGGATTTTTATAAAGTAAGAAAGAAAGAAAATAAATGAAATTGATGGAAAAAACTTTGGTTGCCTCCCAAGAAGTGCTTGTTTTACTTCACTAGCTTGACGAACTCCCTTTTTAGTCAAGGTGGAAAGAGAACGGGAGGCTCCACCAAAATAATATCCTCCTTGTCAGGAGGGTCCACTCTTTGGAACATTATCGAGGTATTGCAAAGCCCAAATAAAATTCGTTGAAGGGCAAATGTTCCAAAGGTCATCTCGGCTTGATGTTCGAGTGGAATTGTGGTTTTAAAGTGGCCCGATAACTCATCTAGGAATTGATAGGAATAGCGGTCGGATAGTATTCCCATCAGGATAGTAGAGATCGCCTCGGTTAGATCTTCGGGTGGAATCGAAGTTTTAAAGTGACCTGATGACTTATCCAAGAAGCAAAAGGAGTAATGGTTGGATGACTTTTTCAACATGTGGTCGATAAACGAGGGAGGGAACGATCGTTCTTAGTGGCCGCATGTAACTTCTTAAACTTGATCAATATCCTCCATTTCATTTTAGCCCTCGTTGCCAATTACCCTCCTTTCTCATCCTCGATCATCTTCTCGTCTTCCACTACCTCTTTAGAGTTTGGATTCAAATGCCTTTAAAATTCTTGAGGTGGTTTGGCATCATTCTCCAAGACGAGTTTATGTAAGTAAGTCCAAGGGATAGCTCCCTTTATCACTCCAGGTCTCCAACCAATCGCACCCTTAAGAACTTTAATCGCTCCAATCGACCCCTCCTCTCTTCTCCTCGTTCTAGATTGGCAAAGATGATGATCGGCTTGCTCTCCTCTTTATCCAAATAGAAACGCTTGAGGGGATATGGAGGAGGCTTAATCTCGGGCTTGTGCCTCCTCTCGACCTCGTTGGAGGCTAACTCGAACAAATCACCGATCCCCTCAAGGTACTCTTCAAGCTTTCTAATCTTATCATCAAAATTCTCCACCTCCCCCGCCAAAAATATATTGGTGCCCTCGATGACACAATCATAATCTCCTTCACTCTAGTCGTTGGCACATTGAAACACAATGGGCTCATCAGTACGAGTAAGGAGCTCATCTTCCTCACAACAATCTTCAATATTGAATTCCTAGCCAACCTCCTCCTCAAGGCTCTTTTCCTTCATATAAGCTTGTTCGACCAACTCTCGGATCATGTTCATGAATAAGGAATCCTCATGAGCTCAATTTAGCATATTGACATCGCTTGCTAATTGGTCCATCGTAGCATCAAGAGCATTAAACTTAGTATCGAACGAAGCCAACATGATGGAAAGTGTTTGTAATTGTTGCAAAGTGGCCAAGAGATTCGGATCGGAGGGCGGAGTAGGAGCATTCATCGGAATATGGAGGGCGGGAGGGGCATTTTGGGCATTGGATCTCACACCGCCAAATAACTCATATGGATCGGGATTTTGAGCACTATTGTTGGCACCAATCGGGGTATGATTGAAATTGTAAGCATGAGGACTTCCATACGGGCTGGGATTCAGAAATTGGCCACCCACATTCCCATTAGGATTAACAAAGCCTCCATTAGGCATATTCGTGAATTAATTGGGAGCATCATAACCACCATATGGACCGGATGTTGGAGTGTGCATATTCAGAAAGTGATTGGGAGCACCATATCCTCCATACGGACTATTCGTACCCGTGAAACCATTATACCCAACATGGTTTGCACATGCCCTCCCACATTGCCAAAACCATTATACATCATCCCATTCCCAACATGGTTTGCACCATGCCCTCCCATGTTGGGAATGTAATCACCGTAGCCACAAGTACCTAACATACTTAGCAAAAATCAAATACAAAAGAAATCTAGAAACTTGCGAGAGCTTGCGGGAGCACCGAGCGCTGCGCGCAGGCTGCCTAGGCGTGCCTGGCAGGGTTTTTGGCTTCAAAGTTGGCACATGCCATGCCTTGGTGTGAATTTTGGCAAGGCATGCTAGGGATGGCTACCATTCCAGAATGTTTGCCCCTTTTTAGAGGTTCTCTTGGCACCGAACTTGGCACGGCTTGGCTTGAAATTTAGCTCTCAATGCCTTAGCTTATAAAATAGGAATTTTGATCATAAAAACCCAAGAATTTAACCAAACCTCAAACTAATTAAAGCCATTTAACTCAATTAAAGATAAAATCAACAAGAAACATTAAAAATAATAAAAATGAGAAATTAAATGAAAAACCTAATAAAACTCAACTCGAAACCACTAAAAATAACATAAAACTTAATTAAAAACACGATAAAGCAAGTGAGGTTACTATGTATGAAGCGGTTGAAAACGTAGATTTTATCAATCAAAGAAACTTCAATAATAAATATCAAATAAACTAAGACAAAAACCAATACCATCAAGAATTGAGAAAGCATCTAAGAATTTCATATGCCAATCCAAACAATACACTCCAACCACCACTAGGATTTTTAAGAATGAATTGGGTGATCAATGAGGGCAAGAAACTAAGTATAGAAGAGATGGTCACCTCATTTATGGGTGAAAAAAAAATCTCAGCTCGAGAAAGGCAAAGCAAAGATGGACCGGATGGAAGAAAGTCTAACTCAGTTAAACGGGTCAGTTATGTCCCACATGAAGTCTCTTGGGACTCAAGTCTCTCAGTTGGCTACCATCATCTGAAACCAAGACAAGAAAGGCCAATTTCCGAGCAATATGGAGGTAAACCCTAAAGGGCAAGAGAATACAATTCATTTGAGAAGCAAAAAAAGAGTATGAAGACTTAGAGGTGCAAAGCATTGAACTTTAACTTACAAAGGATGTAGATAAAGATACCGAATAAGATGTGGTTGAAGTACAGATCGAGAAGGGGGTAAGAGTCCAAAACCCATTTCTACTTTTCTTAACTTTTTAAAGCCTTTACCATTTCTGCAAAGAGCTCAAGAGAAAAAAGTGGAGGAGCAGTTTTCTAATTTTCTAGGTTTTTTTATTTTAATCCACATAAACATTTCTTTTGTTAATGCTTTGATGTAGATGCCAAACCATGGAAGGTTATTGAAAAAGGTGATAAGAAAAAAGAGGAGGCTTGATGATTATGAGACCATAAACCTAATGGAGGAGTACTGTGCGATCATCGAGAAGAAGTTAAATCCAAGGACCCCAGGAGTTTCAAGATCTCATGCACTATTGGATGAAATTTATTTCAAAATATTTTGTGTAATACCGGTGCGAGCATAAATCTTACGCCCTTTTATATCTTAAAGAAATTCAAGATTAGAAACATCAAATTGACGAACATCACACTCAAAATGGCGGGTAGATCCTTTACATACCCAAAGGGTATAGTTGAGGATGTGCTGGTGAAGGTCAATGACTTCTTATTTTTAATAGATTTTGTAGTGATGGACATAGAAGAAGACAAGAGTGTGCCATTGATATTAGGGAGTCCATTTTTGGCAAAGAGTCGGGCTCTTAATGATGTGGATATTGGAGTACTCACTTTAAATATCAATGATGAGCATAAAGTTTAATATTTATAATCCGATGAAAATATGTGATGATGTGCAACGTATTGAAGAATGTAGGAAGATAGACAATTTCAACACTTGTGTCAAAAATGTCTTCATTACATCTTTGAATCAAGAACATAGTTTGTACAACTCTTTTGATTCTTGTTTTCATGTGTGGAGAGTTCTTTAAAATGTGCATGAAGTTTGAAGGAAGAAAGTGAGTTGTGACACATAGCAAAAAGAAAATGAGATGGTGACATCACCACCATTTTCTAAAGTGAACCACTTTTTTGGAAGCAACCCAGAATTATAAGGTACATAGGTAGTTATTTTATTAAAAACAATTTGAAATTTTGAGTTTTCTAGACTCTTCGCGACCCCAGTTTTAATCGCGACTTGGGTCATTACTACATTCCTTTTTTAAGGCAAGTGATTGTAACCCTAGAGACAGCGAACTAGGTCATTACTGAGTGTCTTTTTCATGGAATGTGTTCGAGACCCCATTCACGATCTCAAATTAGGTCGTGAATGAGTCGCAGGACATAGATTTAAAGGGGAAAATGTTTTTTTATTTCTTCACTTTTGACCGCGAGAGCCCCTCCCCCTTTCCAAATTTGTTTTCAATTTTCTTCAAAAACTCATAAAATTTATGTTCAAAACACAAAAAAACATCATTCTTTCTCCATTTCATAATCAAATTCCATCAACAAGGTATGAATTTTTCAAACTTCTCAATTCGGGTTCTCCATTTTGGATTTTTGGAAATTTGAGAATTGGTTGAAATTATATATGTACACTTGTTTAATGATGATATATATTACATACAATATAGGATCTTGCTTGGGTTTGCTATTGGTATACTTCAAATCTTGAACTTAAGATTGAATTTTTATAAAGAAACTTCATCGAACACTGGTAATGCATGTTTGTTTCTTCGAATTTTTGAGAATTTATGATGATTGAAGAATGCTATGATGATTTTTGAGTCATTGAAATTTGAATTATTTGTTTGGTCTTCTTCATGAATTTGAGGGATAAATAGGGATCTAGTAAACTTTTGAATTTTATGTGAACTATGAATGTTTAACATGATTGATTGTTTATGTGTCTTTATCAATCCCATTGTGAGTATATTTTTGATGAGAATGAATGATATTAAATCATGAATGTTCAGTTTTTGCTTTGACATGGATAAACCGAATATGTTTAATTATTCTTGGCAATGAATTGAATTAAAGTCATTATTTTGTAGAAAATAGCTTCATGATGCTCTGGAAACCGACAAGGAGGTAATCCCTCCCGAGCAATCCAAGTGAGAGAGCCAACACCACCACCACCATCCACACCCATTTTCTCATCTGACAAGGAAGAGGATTATGTACCTAATTTGACGATCGAAACGGAACTACTTGGAGTGCAATTACCTTCCTCGAGAGCTAAAGGAAATTAGACTACATGTGCAAGTTAGATGTTCGAGCTACAAAATACACAAACTCAATGTGCATGCACACGCTTAAGATCATGGATGATGTGAATTAACTTTTTAGTCAAATAGGGTGGGACAACGATTTGATGACAAGTAGATGGCCAACACACAAGAGTTGGATATTAGAGTTTTTGAGCACCCTCAAATTTGAGAGGGTGATCTTGACTAGAGATCCAGAGGAGATATCTTTCTAATTGGATGAGCACCACCTCACTTTGGGCAAAATCATGATGCTCTTCAACTTCCCTGATGGGGTATTTTGCATTTATGAGCCATAGATTTTGCACCAGAATGCATTATGAGCCATTATTAAGCAAGAGAACCAGTGAACAAGGCCCGAATTTGAGCAAGAAGATTTTCTAAGGCCTCAGAGATTCAGAACCCGGTATTTCAATACATTCAACGGGTGTTACATCTATGATAATTTCTTGTTTTGAGAATGGAGGCGTGCGAAGATCAGAGTTAATGAAATTATGGTATATGCTAATCGGGAACGATGTTCAACATCGATCGAGACCTATTTAAATAATTCGTCAACCAATCAAACATCAAAAGGGGGCTCGTATGCATTAGAGGTTTCATAACACCTGAAATGATTTTTTAAAAATCCATCCCATAGATTAGGGAGCTATTTTTGGGAATACCGAGTTAGATATCAAACATTTATGAGTCTAAAAAAAGTCCTTCATATAAACTATATTTTCCAACAAACAAAGAGATGATTTTTTCTCCCAAATTCAGCACTCACCTCACCTGGTGGCCTCCGAGACTAAACAATATAGAACCTTTACTCTCAAGAATATCAAGAGTCCAGCAAGTCTCTTGTGAGAGCAAAAGAAGAACCGAGGACCCATGATGATGAGGCGGGGCCCTCACGCTACTGCTTGAGAGCGCAGCACCGGATGGACGAGATGCAGAAAAGCCACGTCGAGCTATGGGGGGTATGTGAGAGATGGAAAAGGATGTGTTGCAGATGATGGAGGATAATGAAATTGATGGGTCAAAGTAAACCACTTCTTTTCCAAGCATATTACTACATAGTAGCAAATATATGCATCAAAAAACCCAGGTTCGGCGGGGTAAATCCATTAAAAAGGGACAAATTATAGCAGATGGTGGGGATTGCGGTTTACTTTGGTCATGTATTATCATTTTCCATTACATATATGATTCTTTTAGTTTTGTTTATTTCATTTTATGTTTATTATTTTTCATTTTATTTACACGTTTAATTACTTTATTAGAAATAAAGTGGAATTTGTGGATAATTAGGTCTGTAATAATAATATTTGATTCATTTGATGGAATGTGAATTGTGGACTTTTCATAAAATAATTGATGATGTGTTAATGATGATTTTATTTTCAAAATGTTTCTACATTCATAAAAAACACATGCTTGAACTTTGGTTGTTATGACTCAACTCAAAAATCTTGGCTTCTTGCTTTAAAAAAAAATGATATGCTTGTGAGAATTGACCCTTCTTGACTGATGATCATGAACAATCATTTTCTTTCTTGTGTAAATTATTGGTCATGTGTGTATCTCTTTAGAACTTGCTCTGATTTTCTTGCCTCAAGGTGGCAAGTGTATGAAAGACTTGAAATGATTTAAGCATGTTTTTGAAAGCCCAATTTTGGCCCATTTATTAATAATAGCTACTAAAATAAAATAATCTCTAGTTAGTCCCATTGAACTTTTATTCCAAATCTTTGATAGCCATGAACTCTTATTATGCTCTCAGAATTTTGATGAGTTGTGAGAGTTGAAGTTTTAGTTAATTTTAGTTGATTGATTATTGAGTGAAGAGTATTATTTTATTTTAATAGGCGCCAAAATTTCTAATAAAATGGACTTTGGTGATAAGATTTTAAAACCTACTTCATAAAGTCTTACGTTTTTCATAATAATCAGTTTAAGGATAAGGTCAAGCATTTCAAAATCTTCAATTGTTTAAAAGAGGGTAGTTGTGGTATTCTTGTGCATTAGTTCGCATTTCAATCACTTTTATCTAAATATTCCACATTATCACAGAGACTACATTACAACCTTAATAAAGCACTTATTTGATTTTTGTCTTTTTTACAAACTAAGTAGTGGAGATAAATTATTTGTAAAATTATGTTTAGAGTTCATGCATTGATTTGATATCGAGCGTAGACACATCCTAATCAAACACTTATGTGATGAGCAAAACACTTACATTGTAAGTATCATTGTTTTGAAGCAATAGGTTAAAGGTAATAAGGGTGTTTCGATTGAGTTTTGATTTTGTGTTTATATTTTTAAAAATGATACTCTTGAAGAAAAATCATCATCCTCATTTTACCATGTCCATACTCATATTTATTTCATTGTTTCTTCGAGAATGAACAAACCTTTAAGTTTGGGGGTGTTTATAAACATAGTTTTTATGCACATATTGGGATATGTTTGATTAGGTTTCAACCACTATTTGTGCATATTTCTGCATTTATAATGTCTTTTAACTTGATTTCTATTATTTGGATGTTATTACGTGTTTGGTATTGTGTTGTTTTTATAGAATTTTGGAGCTAAATTCGCCTTCAAAGAGAATATTGGTGCAAAGAATGAAGATTTGGACTATGGATAAGGAAGAAAAGAGTTCACTGGGCCAAATTAGGATCCGGCCCACAAGTACACAAAGTGAATGGGGCATAGAGATCCAGTAGCGACCCCTTCGCGGTCGTGACTTGAGCCGTTACTAGGTGTTGTTTCAATGACAAGTGATCGCAACTGCGACTTAGGAGGGGTGATGTTTTAATGGCGAGAAATCACGATCCCTTTCACGATGGAAACCCCGATCGTGACTCATTCAGAAACTATTACAAATACGGTTTAATGCTGGAGAATCATGTTAGGCTATAAAAACAAGGTCTAAAATCAGTCCAAATACATCCTAGACATCTTAAAATCCCACATACTACCCATTATCATAAAATAGTTTCAAATTTGTGAGTTAGAGAGCTTAGGGAGGGATTCGGAGAAGAAACACCAGGAGCACGAAGACTAAAGGATCCACACATTCCATACGGTTTGTCTTTTCTTATTTCTAATTATGAACTATGTGTTCGATGAATTGTATGGCTTATTTCATTAACATGTCTAGCTAATTTCTCTATTATCTAGTGTTTGGAGAAAAAATGAATGAATAATGTTTTAATTCTTCGTTCAATTGTTTATGGTCTCTTTGCAATTTTTATATTTTGCTTTCATTATTGTATAAGTGATTAGTGGACATTTATGCATATTTATGCTATGATGTATTAACAATCTTTAATAATAAATATCTTGATAAACCATAATTCGAGAGATGGGGTTTATCAATAGGCTTTCATAGATGAAACATTCTAATTAACAAGACTGAGAGGTTTGAGATTAGTAGTGAAGTCAAATAAGTTATTAAAGCCTTTTTGAGTTTTAAGTGCGATTTCAAATAGAGAAGTTGTTTTGTACTTAGGATCAGTGGTTTATTGATTTCGAGAGAAGTGTTAAACTATATTTGTTATTATCTTATAGTGAATTGAGTCATAAATAATACTTCATTGATTGAAAATGAATTGTGAATTCATTACCATAAACCTTGCTCCATCTTATTGACCTCTTTGCCCACCTCGTCTCCACATAGGTTCCTTCTTGTCATTGTATGACTCCCAACGGCTACAATCAATATTCACATAAAGAGGTCTTTCAACCTAAACTAGTCATCTATGTCTTGTTTTTGTATCCTAGTACATAAGTCTCTCTTCACTATAGAACCTTCCTTGCTTGACCTCTCTATATAGAGGTTTATCGTCCCTTTCCACCCCCCTTTGTCCAACTTCCACCTCATTACGTTGAGGTTGCTCCCTCTCCCCCTCCTTCCATACTTATTCTCTGCATCATCACGAGTTATTTCCTCAACCTCCTCTTTTCCATCATCAAGGTCTTCCGTATCAATAAGATTATACAAGACCTTAAGCAGGAACAATATTCATAAGCTTCTATAGGACACCCTTGGGATGCTGAGAAGAGACTTGTTAGTTAACAGGTTCCACTATTGTACCTAACTCACCCAAGGTTTTCTTATCCATGACCAGGGTTTGAGTAGGCCACCCCCTTGATTCACTTTCGTTAAGATTCTCATAAATTTCCTTAATTATCTGAGGTCCCACCGGTGTTTTCTATGTTTCTTCAAAATCACAAAGTGGTTCTTTTTTGTTGGTTGTGGGTGTCAACCCATGAGATTTGTTCTTACTCCCACTCTTTCATGGTATAAATTATCCTTCCCATAGATAGATAGACTTGATGTGGCCAAAGGTTTGAGTCACTAAGAATTAGGATCGGGCCACCTCAAACTTCCTTCTCAAACAAGATTGACCTACAAAAACTATGCTGGGGAGTCATTGCATAGAAACTCCGAGTTCAAGTCAGAATTGTGTATATAGATGAAGAACAATAGCAAAATAACAATAAGAGTTTATTCAACTTAGGTTTTATAATGATGTATGTATCCTCTATACTAAGAAGATTTATTCCCTAGGAATTAAAGTTCTTGCCTCTATGGCGCTAGAATATTGGAAACCAAAACCAACTAGGATTCTTGTTTCCTTACTCTCTTGGGATTCGGATAATTCCCTTGATATAAAAAGTACTATCATGCAATCAGGTTTCTAGAAACATCTGCATATTCATGATAACTTCTCCTCAGGCCTGTTATCAAGTCTTTATTGATCTCTTTCTTTGTCCAAGCTATCCTTCAAGGTGGGAAAGAACAACCTAAGAACGAGATCCCAGTGACCTCTTTAAAAGGTTATTACCTGATCGACTTAAGACCAAGGCCTCGACGACCTCTGTAGGAGGTCGTCACCTGACCGAGATATCCCATATCTCAAATCAAGTCTCCCTTGAAACCAAGGTATTTTTACAACCAAAACTGGTCCAACGCCAGTTCTTCAGTACATAAAATCGAGCTACAATAGATGCAATATCTTTTTTGAAGTGAAGAACCCATGGGTCAATAAAATATAAATAGAAAAGTTTGTTGATCACAATGCTGATCAACGGGCCAAACAAAAATAGGACCATGCTCGTAAGTCGACCAACAAAAATAACCTGAACACAAATAAACTAATATCTAACATGATATAATTGTGTTAAATCTAAATAAATCATGTTCTGTAAAAACCTTAGCAAGAAACTCAACCAACAGTCCCCTTCAGTGTGTGCTGTTCTCGAGAGAGCATCCGTAACCCCATTGCTTTCACAAAAAATATGCGACACTTGTAACAGAATCATCAACAAGCCTAGATAAAGAGATTAAAACCTATTCCTAAAACACCAAGGAACCATCAAAGAACGGATATTGAATATCGATGCCATATAAAGAGTCTGATTCGATCTAAAAACCATCCCAGCCCATATCCAAAGCAATCTCGCAAGTGTGAATCGCAGGCTTGAGTTCCAATTGGAAATCGAATGAAGTGTAAGTTAATGAGTGAAACACCCCTACACAAATCCCTGACAATTACAAAAAACCCCACCATAAACGAGCTCTTCCAGAGCACCAGGACAACTCCATCCATGTTATCCTTGACCCAGTTTGGGAGAGGAGATGCCTAATAATTGAAGTAGTCCTCCTTGGGGGGTCTAGAATGAGTTTTAATGCCAAGATCCTGAAGAGTAAAGCTCTCTGGCTCAATTGATGAGGGAAACCCCGAGGAAGTGATAGGCCTCTCGAATGAGAGCCCAAGCTCATGTCCGAATAGAATGCTCATGAACCCAAAGATCATCAACAACCACCTGGTTATGATAATCCCAAATAACCCAAAGTAGGGTGATGATTTCTAGTCGCCAAACCATTGAAATTTGTGACCTAAATCTCACGGGTAAGGTACTTTTGTTGAAAATAGAAAACGGGTAATAGAGAAAGGGAAAAACACCTTGAACTGGACTGGATGGGGCTAATTTGTGTTGTAAGGGCATTGAAGGAGCAGTGGACACCATGGTAGAGGAGGACAATAGTCAAAGGCCTAAGGCGAGGAGCAGGTGTCTGAGTTTTCAGAATATCGACTGTGAACTAGTTAAAGGCATATATGTTCTTAAATTTTGATGTTTTCTTTCAATCGATCAAATTCATCTAAAAAATGACTATGTTTAATATTATGATGTAAAATAGTGTTGTCATAAACTAGTTTTAATTTTATTAACTTAAATTTGAGTTTAAAAAGGAAACTAAATAGTATTACTAACATTATTCCGAAGCAAATGTTTTTGCATTTACTAAAATACTATATATTCTAACCTTCATTTCGGTTCAGTATAGGTTTTGATTTTGTATACTCAAATGAAATTTGGGTAAATTATACCATGGGTGCAGAACCTAACTTATAATGTGGATCTTTATATATTTTTAGTTGTTATATAATATACTTATATATTGATGTATAATTCTTATGTGTGTGTGTGTATGTGTATATATACATGTAGGATTAGGTGAGAACCATGTCCTAACTTTTGAACCTAAGGTCAATTATGGGCCTTAGATATAATTAAATGGATGGATCAGATTTTTTGTATATTTTCTTATTTGATTAAAACAATTAGGATTATATAATAAAAGCACTGTTGGTGTATAAAACTGCAATATTAATAAAGTACTGTGATTGTATAATAAAAGCACTACTGATATATAATAAGAGCACTAGTTCACAGGTTTGCAAAAAAGGGAGGGTTCTCATTGGAATCCACCCATATATATATATATGTGTGTGTGTGTGTGTGTGTAGGGGTGGGTTCAAATGAGAATCATCTCCTTATATGCGAACCTACGAACTAGTGCTTTTATTATATACCAGCAGTGCTTTTATTATAGAATCAGAGTGCTTTATTAATATTTCAGTTATATACACCAATAGTGCTTTCATTATACAATCCTAATACTTTCAATTAAATAAGGAAATACACAAGAAATCTGATCCATTCATTTAATTAGATCTTAGGCCCAGAATTGACTCTAGTTTCACATATAGGGACATGGTTCTCATTTGAACCTAATACATTATTATTCTCACATTGTCCATTTCAGCCCTGTGGTATATCTTAGATTCAGAAGTGTTTCTTTCGAAAGCAGCCATTACTTCTTTACTTATATATGCGATCTTTGTTGGTCTTAGATACTTTCTGAAGGTTTTGGGGGAGTGGATACATATTTACATCTTTCTTAAAATTCTTTTCTTTAAGTAGTCTAACACTGAACTGAGTTGGCAATTATGAACTTGAGTTAATAGCTAAGGCTTAGTTGTGAGTGTTAGAAATGGAAAACCCTTAGAGTAGGCAGTGAGAAAATACTTTACAAATTATACTGAGTAAATTTAGCTTATCAAAGTAAAGGGCAGTAAGCAACGAAAAAAATCAAAGAAAAAGGGTGCGGAAAATAAATGTAGAAAGTAAAAGACACCAATATTTTCACAAGGTTCAAGAGTTTATGTATTCACCTTATTTAGTTAGGATCCCCTAGTATATTCCCCAGTGGAACCTCAACCCTCTTAGAAAGTATATTAACACACAACAAGAATTCAATTGTTCTTTCTTCTTGCTAACAATGCCTTTGTAACCAATACTTGGAGTTAGATCATTCCCTCTCAATTGTTGACACACCTTGTTGCCCAACTGAATGTCCACTCTAGATTCCTTGATCAAGATCTTTTCTCCTTAGTTCACTGACCAAACTCTTCTCAGATCCACCTAGGATCCTTCTATTGAAGTTGATTGTTTATGCTTGGAAAAACTCGGGAGCTGCGTCTAATGAACATGTAAGATTTATGATTTTCTGGAGTTACCCACTTGTGCCATAGAAAAATAATATTATATCAAATATGAATAAATGAATAAAATTTAGGTTGTAAATTTGAGATCTTTAATTGAGTAAAATGGAGTTTCAGTCATTAGTTTGTAAAGAAGTTCATCTTTGAATCTTTACAGGTGGGGCTTTATAATCTCAGCACTGAGAGTTATGGCCACCAAAACGTGGTGCATTAATTTCCTTTTATTCACCATAGATAGCTAGTAGATACTCTAACACATGAAGAATATCCGTTGAGGGCAATGTGTTTCTACCGACTACATTAAACCTATGTGGAAGCATTTAATGTGGTAATGTATTTGGAAAGTTGCATTAATGTTTTGGAGCATTAAATTCTAATCAAATGAACTACGTATGCTAGCGCATCTCTCTTAAAGGATTGAGGGTTGAAATTTGATATTTACATGATTTTGTTGAACACTTGAGTGTGTAGTCATTGACTTAACTATTGAGTCTTCACTGGATACAGATTTGGTTGTCCACTTTAGAATCATACTTTCATTTCCTTTGTTGTCAACTCGACTTCCTATCACTTAATTGTTGACTCTACTTAGCAGCTTCTGATCCTACGAACTAGAGTCTAATTTAAATATCAAGAGAATGAAGAGTGTAGTCCTATTCTGCTCTATTTATGTCACCATCAAAATTACAATATTTATCCTAACAATTTCCCCCTTTTGGTTATTCAAAACCCTTTGTAGGTTTAGGCTCAAAAGTGTTATCACAAGTCTAACTAAATAGTGTATCAAAGATCATTCGCAAAATCTTAAGTATTATTAAGTGATGTAATATTTTTAGTAGAAAATATAAATATAACTTATTAATAAACTTTGATGGATTACACTTTACAAACATTGAAGGGCAATTTAGCCATGTCCTTTGCATTAGATGAATGCATTCAGAAAGGTGTCAGGTCATTGTTGGGAGGGCTTTGCTTCCTATGTACCTCCTTAATACTTCATTTGTCTTCGGTCTTAGATGAAATTGGAGCTTGAAAGGTAAGAATTCTACATTCCTGGCATAGAGTTATTCATTCTATGTCCATTTGTTGTTGTTTCTCCCTATAACCTTAAATGTTTGGATAAGAAGAGCATCTTAAGATCTTTCTTCTCTACTTTAGAAATATTGGATCCTTTCCTTACCTTTGCCTCAACGTAACGCTTGATGGAAGCAGAGACATCATGTACGAGGTGTTTTTTAAAGGATAATTCATTGGGAATTTTGTATATTAGATTGTTCATATTATACAAAATATCAATGGCATCATCCTCACCAACTACTACTTCAAGAAGTTAGGCGCCGAACAAGTCATATACTGTCCTAGCCATCACAGCATAGTTGTATGTGAGGGTTCACAAGAATAAGTGAATAGACTCGAGTCTAAAATTTGTCAAATTCATTTCAGCACGAAACTCTGCGACTATTTTTTCTATTTTCTCATTTTATTTTCCAAACAATGTGCGTATGGGATTTGACATATTTTCTTGATCTCTAGAAAGAGAATTTTGAGGTACATGTTATTTGGATGGACTTGGTGAGGACAGGTATTTTCTTTTCCGCGAGGACCTGATTTCACTCTTGAGTGTGTAGTTATGATCCACGTTGAATTTTGAAAATGAAAGCGAGATAGATTATAACTGAGAACTTATATTTGAGGCATAAGAGATTTGAGTTGCTGCAATTTTATGGGGTTTTAAGGGATTGGTGGTTCTAATGAGCAAGGGTGTTGGTTTTTATAGGTAAAAACATGACTCTACATATTCTCGTTTATTAGAGATGGACCCTTTGAATTATGCGCTGGAGATGTGAAAAGTCGAAGAACAAAATTTGAAGAAATGTGTCTTTTAAACTCTCATCTTTGAAGAGAACCATTCTATCACTTCGTATGAAATTAAGAATACTATTTGGCAAGTCTTTAATACCCACCAAATGTTGTGACAGTAAGAGTTCTCCAATAAGATTTGCACGCGATCATGCGTAACATGACACTTAATATAATTAGTTTTTATGAAAATAGATATTTATAATTTTTTGAGTCCATTTTATCGAGTCTTACTATGTTGGAAGTTGAGTAGTTCTCCATGAACAACTTCCATCCATTGATCGGTGTGTGGGAAGAAAACATCTCGTTATCAGAGAAAGTATGATGAGTAGCCCTTGTATCTATCCACAATTCACATAGGTTATTAACTAGATTATCTTTAAATATAGTGATGGTAAGATCAAGCTCAATTAAATCAATTGAAAGAGGTTTATCCCCAGTCACATTAACTTGATCTTTGTTGATATTTTTATTACCCTTATTCATTTGATAGCAATACTTGGCCATGTGGTTTAGTTTGCCACAGTTATAACAGTTTCCCATAAGATTCTTGGAATTTCCTTACCTTTTGTTATTAACATATTTCTTCCATTTCTTGCTAGTATTTGCTTGGCCAAAGTATCCCTTGCCTCAACTTTGTTCTTATTAGACTTCACGTCAAACGATTATCTTCCTCGATCCACCTGAATTATTAAATCACAAGCATATTTTTTTGTGTTTGTGCTTGAGGTAGTTCTTAAAATCTTTTCACATTGGTCACACTTTTTCAATGATTGAAGCTATTTGTAAAGGCATTCAGTTGAGATCCTTTTGCCAACAAGCCGTGCAGAAGGATCTAAATTTTTGCCACTTGATTGATCACCGACTTGGTATCATCCATTTTGAAGTCAAGAATTTTACCAACGAATAACATTTGTATGTCTACATCTTCTTTTTTTGTACTTCTTCTCCAAAGATCTCCACAACTCTTTGGACATCTTGATTGAACTACACACATTATATAATGTGTCATCCAATCTATTTAGGAGATAATTCTGGCATGTAAACAATTTGTGATGCCACACATCCACAAACCCATACCTCTAGGTGTCATTACTTTATTCAGAAATGGTCGAGAGGTCCTCAA
Source organism: Phtheirospermum japonicum (assembly GCA_014905375.1). Taxonomy (NCBI): domain Eukaryota; kingdom Viridiplantae; phylum Streptophyta; class Magnoliopsida; order Lamiales; family Orobanchaceae; genus Phtheirospermum; species Phtheirospermum japonicum. Next base: position 775,192 of record BMAC01000199.1, read on the forward strand.
TTAGATAATAATACAGACTGGGGGTGGTTAAATAATAGAACATCTTTTGTTGCCACCTTTTGAACTCAACATTGGTGAACTTCATAAGTTCCTCGCCTTAAATGGGATTCGATGCCGCTGGTGTACATGCATTGCTTGGAGATTCCATAACTTATGAAAACATATATTCGTCTTTGGATTGTTAGAAAACGGTATTTTTCACACTAATCGGATAAAATAACAACGTAAACACCAAAACGAGACAAGTATTTAGATACTCCCTCTTCAAAATAAACCTTCTACGATGGTCACAGTTAATGATAATCACGTTTAAAATATAAGAATTTATGTTTCTGATTAAACAACACTTCAATAACTAGAGACTTTGGTGAAAAAAAAGTATTAACTCTCAATACTTGAAATATAAAGATTGGAAATAATGTTTCTAAATGCAAATTGAATGGGGTGAATTTTTGGAATTCAAATGAGAAGTGTTTCTAGAAGTATTCTAGAAAGTTATGTTTCAACAAACACAACTTCTAGAAAGGTCACATTTGCTAAACATAAGCACAATTTGGACATGAATTTGCATACACCTCTTTCTGAAGGTTCGAAAACATTTTGTTGGGCAGAATTAAACATAAGCGCAAACCCAAATCTAAATTGACCTTTGGAAGAAGTCTCCAGCCCAAAAAGATAATTCTGACAGGCTCAAGAAGAACCGACCCGCTCCCACGTGTGAGTTGAACACAATAGCCCGCAGATCCTCTCACTTCTAAAAACTTAGGTGCCCTAAGGGATCCAATCTCAAATTTCAAACTTTTGCTATATAAAATTTCCAACTTTTCCTTTACAACTAATGTGGGATGAGTATTAACAACGTCCCTACATTTCCATTTTCACCTCTACACACCAAATTAAGTGGCCAACTTTGAATATTAATTTCTCATTCAATCGAATTTTGTTTTGAAAATTTTCAAGTTTTAATCTTATCTATTCCGATTGTAAATTAAGATTTTATTTTCATTTTCATAAATAGAATCCACTTAATTATGAGTCGAATACCAATTTTGTTAACCAATTTCAAACACTAATAACTTAAGTTTGGATGAAATCCTCGTTCAACAACAATGCTCTTCTGGTTTACCTTTATAATAGAAGAATATGACTCAAATAAATTCCTTCATATTTCGTGCAATTAAAATAAATAAATAAATAATAAAATGCTGAAATGTATATGATAAATAAAAAAGGCAGCCTTTCATTTATATTTTTCACAGAATTAGCCATGTTTATGTGTGAATTAAAGTATGGGAAAGCTAGTTCCTTTTTGGAGTGGAAGTGAAAATGACTTTTCATTTCTCGTGATCCCTTTAAAACTTGGAGCATGTCTCCCTGTAATAATCCACTACATTATCGAAGTTTCTTGAAATAATAATCAAATTCAATCCAGATTATAAGTTCCCAGCCCGAATCACCATCTAGAGGGTAACAATGTGACCGTCGCTTGAAAAAAAAAAAACAGGAAGAAAGAAAAAAAAATCACAATGTTACTATATAGTAATGTGTCGTCGCTAATAATAGTAACAATAGTAATGTGCCGTCGCTAATAACAGGCTTCAATTAGCCACAACATCGTTGTAACCATGGTGACAAGACGGACGCAGGAAATTTTTTTATTTTTTTTTTTAAGGGGAGGGATTACATATTAGCAGGATTGATTTTTTTTTTTCTTTCTTCTTTTGGAGTGGGGCAAATAATTATTTTCATGTATCGATAATAAATAAATACAAAACATAGATAGATACATAGATAGAGTTGAATGGGCGACTACCTCACCAGCCCCCTATTTGTCCGTCGTAGGGGTTGCAATTCTATAATTTATAGGAATGACGATTCCGATTAATCGTCGTTGATAATTCATTTTTCGCAACGAATGCGATTCATGGAAAGTTTTCATTTTTAGTTAATAATATTGGCACATTGCAGAAAAGATATATGATGTTGGATATTATCAAACAATATATGCTAACTTGGTCAATAAAAAGTTCCAAAAAAAAGAACGATCTTTTTTTTTTTTTTTTTTTTGGCTAACGTGACATGATTCAATACTTTCTTATCATTTTTATTTAATTTAAAATATAAAATTAAAAAAAATTGGGGTAAAATTCATGTTGGTTCATTATATTGGCCACATTGCAAAAAAGGTACGTGAAATTAGTTATCATCAAACCACGTCTAAGTTGGCAATTTATCAAAAAAGGCCCAAAAAATGTTGATCGTTTTTTTTTTTCTAATGTTCTGTGATTCTATTTCTTATCATTTCTTTTTATTTAAACATTAAATTGAATATAAAAACTTGTTTTGTCTCCATTTCTTTTCCTTTAATCAAATTAATAAAATCTTAATTAATTAAAATAATGGGTGATAAATATAAAAAAATATAAAATAAATCTTAAAAGATTATAAAATAATGTAATAATCTATATAGTTTTTTTATTGTTAAAATGTTAATTAATTAAAAATTAATAGAATCAGACAAATATAAAAATATGAAATGAGTCTTAAAAAATTATAAAATAAATATAGAAATTTATATGAGAAAATCTAATTTTTTTTCATATAATTTTTATATTTATTTTATAATTTTGTAAGATTTATTTTATGTTTTTATATTCATCTCTAATTGTATTAGTTAAATTTATTTTATTGATAATCAATCTTTTCATATAAAGTTATATATTTATATTATATTTTCTTAATATATTTATTATGTTACAAGATTTATAAATAATTTTAATTACTTTTTTATTGATTCAAATTTTAAAAATAGATTGAAGGAAAGATAAAAGAAAAACATAAAACAAAATGGAAAGAAAAATATGTTTTATTTTCAATTTAATATCTATAATTGAAAAAATTGATAAGAAAATATAGAATAATGAAAACCTCGACCAGACTCTTTTTGAACCTTTTTGATTAATTGGCCAAGTTAGCACACGAAGTTTGATGATGGACAATATCACGTACTTTTCTGGAATGTGGTCAATATAATGGTCCAAAATGAATCTTTTTACAATTTTTTCAATTTAATGTTTAAATTGAAGAAAAATAATAAGAAAGTACTGAATCACGTCAAGTCAGTAAAAAAATCGACCGGGCTTTTTTTGGATATTATTTTATAAATTTGCCAACTTTACAGATATTGTTTGACGGTGACTAACATTACACATCTATTCTTAAATATGACCAATATAATGGACCAAAAATGAAGATTTTCATTCGATTCATATATACTTATAATTAGATGTGTCTTACATCCAGTGCCAAGAAAAGTAAATTGACAATTTCACCGGTTCAATTGAACTAAAATCAATTTCCTGGATCTTTTAGCTTCGCTATTTTGGTTAACTCAATTTATTATATAAGAACACACTCACATACACTGCCACATATATATATTGTAGGGTGTGGAATTTGATTCCTTGACCAATAATTTAAATAGTATGCCATGAGATACAAGAGTCTTAGACATACCTTACTAGTTTTTATTTTACAGTTTGGTGCATTGTTCTAGGGCTCCAACCTTCTTGAGAAATAAGAATTATATTTTTCGGCAAAAATATTTCTATTCCTTTCTACAGTGGATGGGGAAGCAGTTCTAGAAAGGAAGTTGGTATCAACTTTTGCTTAAACAGATGTCAGTCATGGATCTTCATCCTAAACAATCTCAATCATTTCATATCGATTCAACGCTCGAAACTTGATGCATATCCATCTAGAAATTGAATTGCTTTCACCCATTCACACAAGCAAACTTTGATGTCTTATCCAATGTGTAACAAACTTATGATACTTTCCTGATGCATCTTGTTGTAGCACATAATGAAGACAATATTCGTTCAATTCATCCCTTGATTTGGGAGTGTATTTTGTCTTCCCCTTAACATTCCTTACCGTGTTTAAAAAGTTATCAAACATATTTTTCTAGATGTGCATAATATCTAGATTATGCTAAATCAAATTTGTGCTATAATATGGAAAATCCCAAGATATGCTTATTTTCCTCCAACCACTTGATTTGGCTATGTGTACATGGATGCATGTTGCATCTAGATCACTGACTTTCAAAAGCCTCAAACTTTCTTTCGCTGCTAATATTTCCGTTTGTTATTATACGTTTAGCAACGGAGTCTCCACCTTTCTCTTTTTCTAAAGATTTTGTCTATCTTCTCAAAATGGATGACCACGATAAAGAAACTTTAGATGATTATCAAACCAAGATTGTTTTCTACTACACCTGAGAGTACATACATCTGAAGGTCCCATGCAAAATAGACAAGCCATTCTCCCAGCCATGCTCTAACCAGAGAACATGGAGTAGTGGGAAAAATCACTAATTGTCCACATAAGGGTTTCTCACAATTGAAAGTTTTGTTTCTTAGAGATATCATTAGAGGGTGCACTAACTATTCGTAACTGATTCAACTCGGTCATTATAGACTGTAGAATAACATCCATCTTATTCTTAGGATTTTTGAAGCCTCGAACAAGAAAACTTAGAAACATGTATTGTTCTTTCATGCACATTTAGAGAGGCAATTTATATGGTGTGACTATCACCGTCCATGAGGAATATTGTGCCTCGAAACTCCCAAAAGGTTAAAAATTATCTGTGCAAATGCCCAATCTTACATCTCAACTTTCACCGGCAAACTCTGGAAAGATTAATAGAAGTATTTTTCAGGCCTCTGAACCGGACGGGTTGAACATGACATCATTGTTGAAAACATGTTCTGCATGCCACCTCATGTCCTTTGTAGTTTTTGTAGACGCATAATATATCTTCTTGTACACAATGTTTGCCTTCTGTCATTTTACTTTTCACTACTTAGTGGGTTTAAGCTGAGGTTGATTACAAGATTTGTAAATGGTCAGATTAAAATATTCTCTATAGTAGATCATACAATTTTTACCTGTAATCCCATATCCCTCAATAAACTCTTGATGTTGTAGAAGTTATCTGATACATGATTTTCTTTTGGTACAACCTATTAATTATATCAAGTACTTAATCATAACACTTCTGAGACATGAGATTCTTTGCCTTCAAAGTCATGAGATTGGCAACTATAGACAATTGAGAATATTTCTCACACCTAGGATACAAAGGCTAGTTTCCAGCTCTCAACATGTCATAGTTCAAATTCTCGTTGAATTTAAGTTCTCAAATTGGGGTGGGTGGGGGGGGTGGGGGGGGTAGGTGTATGAAATTGTTTAAAAAGGATAAGATCCGCCAAAAAATTTCAGTTTTGGACAAGAACCAGCGGTTTTAGTTACGAAACTGTCTGTTCTACCTAACAGTCATATTTGCTATTGTTGATGATCATTAGTCATGTCATCTTGACCATTGATCTATGATTTCAAATTTGAATTTTGGGCGGCACAAAGAACTGTTAGTTTTTTCATTTTTTTTTCCCATTGAAAGTTTAAGGAAAATAAAAAGTGATTTATATCCCAAATCAAAAAAGCCGAACTTGCTCTAAAAACAATTCACGACTTGGTTTTTAACCGTGAACCATGGTCAGTGGTTAAACAGAACACATTAGGCATGATTATATACCAGTGTTTTAGCCGATTAACCAGCACTAGTTGGGCACCTCTACCAGTGTCAGCGCGCACACACGACGTTCGTAAATTAATAAAAAATATATTATTTGGAATAAATAGTTAATTAAGATTAATCAAAAGTCAGGTGTCTGATAATAAGATCTGAAACTTGAGAAATTTAAAATTTGAAGTTGCGAAAGATGGAAAGTTTATTTAGGTGGAGAGACAAAAACATCTATGAATGGTATGGAAAGTAAAGATAATATGTAAAAAATAATAATAAATAAAGAATGTCCAAACAAAATTTTCGTTATTTATAGAATACCAACACTTTTCCTAAATCAAAATCATCCATCAAATAACTTTTATGTATTGATTAAATAATTAAAATCAAAAGTAAATACTCAACATTTCACTAACACTAAACTCTAAATATTTTTTCCAAGATAAAGGTAGATAATTAATCTGTCTAATGAGAATTTTGACTAGGATTCATTTGAATTTCGAGTAAAGGAGATTTAAAGTCATTGTTAATGAGAGTTTGTAAATAGTAAGAATTATTATTATTTATTTCAAAATTATAAAGATTATGAACTTTTAATTGTAAATATTAAATTATGTATAAAAATAAGTGATGATTGCATTCAGTATAATCTTATTTATCAAAATATAAATAGAGTAATAATATAATATTTAGTGTAAATGTAAAATCATATAAGATGTTGGGGTGGAGATAGAAAATTTTTGAGTCATAGCACAAATGTTATTCAGATTCTTATTTAGGATCTATTATATTGAAATTAGTCTAGACGCGGGGGTGTTTGTTCTAGGACCAATAGGGATTCAGGGTCATACAATTCGAGAATACTGGGTAATGATGTATTGTGAATATTAAAAATTCTTATTTTTATTGTGATTGTGGAATCCTTTTAATTTTTAACGGTAAATATTAAAATTATTATTTGTAATGCAGATAACATTTTATTAATTATAGTTTTATTTAGTTGTATTATTTGAATGTAAATATAGTAATATAAATATAAAATAGAAGTAATAATTATAATTATAATTCTCACTTTACATATAAAATTATATCATAAGTTGTTAAATGCGAGATTGAGAATATGAATCATAACATTAGACATTCAATAATGCAAACACTACTTTAAGAAAGGTATTCTACAAGACAAATTTATTATGTCCAATTCATTCCTTAGAAATTGCTCACTTATCCGGTATATTTTTAAGATATAAGTGTACCTATAAGAGCATCTCCAATCCAATAATATCGAAATCTAAAAATTGATAAATGGCAAAAAAAAAAAAAAAAAGTAGAAGATTATGTGCCACATTAAATACTAAAGATTGTCAAGCAATGTCTAAAGTTAGTGAATAATTTATACCACCAGTTTAAGGTCTATTATTTTATTTCCATCTCTTTATTATTTGTAAAAGTTAAATAATATTTACCACATATATAACATCAATATTGGTGCATCGGAGAATTCTTTTTGTTATAATGTCAACTAGTACATGTGCTCGTGCAATGCACGGAGTATTTATCAATATAATATACACCAGGTTGATGATATATATTAGTATTAGTATTGAGAATTCATCTTTGAAAATATTGTGAAAGGGATTATTAATGGAAAAAGTGAAATATGAATGATGTAACTAAACTTCTTGTTATTTTTTGTTCGCAACTTTCTCCTACCAAAACAAATTAAAAAAATGTGAAGTAAATATTGTATGAATAAAGGGTAGCATGCTGATGTGTACAAAATAGTTTGACCACCAAGTACTGGGTCGATACTTCATCGAACCTCCTATGTAACTCAGTTTCTGCTAGTTTGACCAGCAAAATAAACATCATGGTGCTCCAGGTGCAGACACTCAGACGCTCAATTTAGAATGTGATATCAATCGATATATGCATGAAACTAGGTCAAGGAGATTATGATTATAATAAAGTGCCTTAGTATATATTTATAAGAAATAAAAGACTTAACCAAGTTAGGAATCTCTTTACTAGAAGAAAAGTTGGTATCCTCATCCATATCAGATATCCTTCCTTAAGACTCTTTTTCGAGTTCTGAGTCGAACCCTAATGTTAGGTCTCAAAAGCCCATAAATCATGCATTGGGATGACCATTCATTAGGTCAAGCTCTCCACTTATCAGGGACGAGCTGCTATCAATATGATCAGTCCCTACCACACTCTAGGATAAAGAATGCCAGCTCGGTAAGGCGTCCACTTCGATAAGGCGTTTAGCAGAGCTAATATTATTTACCATATTAGGAGTCCTTCTACTCTACTCGTCTAAGAAATGGCAAGTAGAGCATACCAAGAAGAATTCTCAACCTCTCACTCAGTACAAATGATCAATTATATCTTTCACAATACTTCAGATCGAATGCCAGAAAGTTGTATCGCTTATTCAACCATAAAAGGACTCTTGGAGTCTCGAGGTGTACCCACAGTAAACCCTAACCACGCATTATAAAAATTGTGACTACCACTAATTTCAAAAAAAAATACTCTAAACAAGCACCGAGCCTCATTTAGCATCTACTCAAAATTTCTCAGCAAGATAAGAACTTTCCTTCTGGCATTTCTTTTCAAAAATCAGATCTCAAAACTTTACTTTATCAAACTCATCTCTCTTTTAACCTATTATTCATAGATCCATACCCTTCAACTGTCATCATGTGCTTTGTTACGCACTCTTAAATTTCTCAATTTTGCAATTTTACTATATCTTTATCCGTTATTTACAATCTACACTTCTTTATACCATATAAAATTCTAATTCACAAAACCCCTTCTACTATTTGGTCAACGAAATCATCCCTACCTCTTCTTCATCGACCTCTCTTATAATTCACCCAAAACCTCCACTGAGGTGCATTGTACCCGATCTCTTCCTTGCTATTTCAACCTCCGTGATGAGATAGATGAGGAAAATTCTTAGGGTGAGCAACATCCACTTCGCCCCAACTCCAAAATAGAAAATAGATGTCCGCATCACCCACGAAGTCATGTCTAAACTAGCTGATCTCATAGAAATTACAGAGGGGTAGGACATTTCATGGTTGTGCTTGGGAGACAATGCAGATGAACCACCATTGTTACATCTAACTTTCTTCAAAGATCAAGTCCGGGTGGCCTCTACATTCCTTTCCACTCCTTTCTAAATCTTATTAGCAACAAGCACCACATATCTATCAACGAATTCCCCCCAAATTCTTTTTGGCTAATCATTGACTACATCATTCATTGTGCCTTTTAAAAAGTTTAGCCAAAGATATAATTCTTTCATTACTTCTATAACATGACATTTCATAAACATCTTGTCACTATATATCCTCTTGAGGTCGGGCTCATTTCCTGAAAAGTTTACCCTTGAACATTAAGAAGTAGCAAACTCACTTCCATAAAGATGGGGAACCTTTTCTTAGTGAGCAGGTAAGAGGAGCCACTGCCCTATATGGTCTTCCCTAGAGCCGATCTCTCCAAGCCACCTTCTACAATCAAATTGATCAATGGAATGAGCATTTGTTATTACCTATCTCTTTAACCCACACTCTCCAATTATTATTGTACTACAAGATAAGTAGGAATGTTACCTCACATATCCATGATATTGGTAAATAGGTTGTGTTTTATATTATGAATTATTAACATGAGAATATGCTCATGTACAATCTTTTCTTCTTAATATCAATTCATAAGGCATATGAAACCAGTGCCTCAGAAGGGTCTGCGTCCAAGCCATCAGTTGGCAGGAAAAGAGCAGTAGACAGGGCAACCAAGGCCTCCAAGGCTGCACAAACCCTAACATCTTCTCCGCTATCCACACTTCGGAAATCATCATGAGGGAACAAGAAAAAAAAATACCATTTATGAAGAGTTAGAGGGCGATCTCGGACGTGCTGCCACAAGTCTGCCACCTAGGTAGGTTTAAAGAGGACCAATCTATAAAAGGTCCGAGACACTGGATAACAATGCAGCCTTCTTCTTAATGTCATGTGAATAATTAGACAATATCCTACCATTCCTTTCTTTTCAACTTCCCATCGATGATCATGAAAAAGAACAAGAGCTCACTCGTGTCAAACTCATGCATTATCTTATAGCAAAGTAATAATTCTCACCAAAATTAAAACATATTACAATGTTTTCATTATTCCATACATTAACCTCTTTGATCACCCTAGATAAGAACAATACTACTGATAAAGACAGCTTCTCTACGGCTAACTTGAATAGGATCTCGCTAAGGCCCAAGGACAACTCGCACAATAAGAGAGTGTTATAGCCCAGAGAGATCGGACCATTACTAAGATAGAAGAGAACCTTCATCAGTGTAGGGTGAGCGAAGGATTATCATGCTAGGAGGTACAGGTCCTGAAGGGAGACATAAGCCGCTCAACAAGAAATATGTCGAGCTGGCATATTCCCTGGCCCCTGAACAATAGACAGCAAAGGCTGAAGTAGTTAACTAAGGGCGTCGCACCTTCTTTCAGAGTTTGGAAGGCTAAGACTTTCTTACCTCATATAAAATGAAACTGTTGGAGAGGTATCACCATTCCAGGGCCTTTTTGAATCGTCTACTGCCTAGAGCAATCAAGTATTTTTACTGGGCTCTAACCATGACTATTGAGCATACCAAAGATCAAGATTACAAACGTAGAGAGTTAAGCAAAGACAGATCTTTGTAAGGGCTTCCCTACCCTCTCCATCTGGAAGGTAACCCAAATGAGGCGGCCTCTTCTAATTGGTGGGAGCCTATTTGTTTCAAGGTTTTGGAGGATGTTGAGCTACAAGATGAGCTTGCATTTTAGTTGTGCTGATGCCCAAGAGCCCAACGATCATGCCAGAGAATATAACGGCCATGAAAGAGATAGACATGGGCGCAGATGCCCCAGCCCCAGTCACCCTTCCTTCTGCATTAAAGCTTGCTTATATCATTATTTCCTTGTTTTTTACTTTTTAACCTAGTTGTACTAGGAAGAGTCTCCACTGGTAGAGGTATGTCTTATTCTAATATATAAAATTTGGGTACCAAAACTTCTTTATTTTTCTAAAAAATATAACTTGTTCTTTTCGTATATAAAATAACTCTACATATCTCATATAAGAATAACAAGATCGGATATCACATATAAAAATAAAAAGACCAGAAAACATCATAATTGAAAGACCAGGCTAACTAAGATAATCGTATACTGGCATGAGCAGATATATATCAGTCGAGATACATATGAGCTCAGGTTTTGTGAGAAAGCCATATGTTTATCTTATAAGAGGAAACAACATGATTCTTATTCAACTATCATAACACATCCAGCCCAGTCATAAGCTGTGCAAGCTGGAGCCCCTTACCCATTCTGCAATTATCATCATATTTAAAAGAGATTATCAACAAAGGGAGTACATCGAAACAAGTCATAATCTGCACAAGCTGGAGCCCCTTGACCTGTCTGCAATTATCATCATACTGGAGAGATTGGCAAAAAGAGGAGCATATCCATCCCAGTCATAAGCTACACAAGCTGGAGCTCCTTGCCCGATCTGCAATTATCATCATACAGGAAATTTATTAGCAACAAGCAAAGCACATCCATCACAGTTATAATTTACACAATCTAGAGCCCTTGGTCGGTCTGCAATTATCATTGGACTCGAAAAGGACTGGAAATAAGGGCGCATATCTAGCCCAGCCATAAGATGCTCAAGCTGGAGCCCCTTTCTCAGTCTGTAATTATCATCAGACCGGAAAGAGGTCGGTCAAGTTTGCAACCTGGGGCCATAAAATTGAGGGGAGCAAATAAGACAAAAACACTCATTTCTTAAGTAATATAAAGTTAACCCATCTGTAATAGATTATGCTAAGTTCACTATTTTATTAACTATGAGGCGAGAATACGGAGAGAATGTTACATTACTTAACAACAATACTTATTGATACAGCACATGTTCAAAGTCCTTGGCAGGGGTTCACCCTGCCAATCTTCTAAATCATAGGGTCCTTCCCTATTCGGCTCTAGTTTTTTGTATTAGATAAGGCATCATCTCGACTGAGCACTAGGTCCCCCAATAAAACCTCCATTGTTTTACTTATTTTTAGTAAGCTAATTTTACTTGTATCTTATAATTTTCGTCCTATAAAATGAAAATGCCTCTCTTCTCATCCATCAGATTTAATGCTTCCCTCATCAAGGGACATTATCATGCTCATTGTAATTTGAGACCCTATGTGACTCCACTCTTATCTCAATAGGAATAACGACCTCCATTTCGTACAATAAACTGGAGGGTGATTCACCGATAGTAAATCGAGGTGTCACCCTGTATGACCATAATACCAAGTCTATCTCATCTACCCATGCGCCTCCATTTTTTCCAGGCAGGGCTTTAACCCTTGTACTTATTCGATTGGTAACCTCGACTTGTTTGTTTACTTGGGGATGAGCTATTGAGATAAAGCAATATTTGATTTTAGAGTCTTCACACCATGCTCAAATTCTTTTCCTATTAAACTGGGTTCCTTAATCTAAGACTATCTCCCATGGTATACATTACTATCAACATATATTGGAAACAAAAAGCTTATAATCTATGGCTCAGCGATTGAAGCTAACTTTTTGGCTTCTACCCATTTTGTAATGTAATCCAATGCCTCAATCATCCACCGGTCCCCAGAAAAGAGCCAAAGAATCCACACCGCAATGGCCAAAGGTGTAAGGAGAACTCATTATTGTCGTCTCTTCCATAGGAATGTGTATAGAAGGCGCATGTATCCAGAATTTCCTACAAGACCTCACTAGGTTTACCTACATCATTCTTCATGCTCGGATAGAACCCGCTCTTAGTTCCTTCAATGCCATAGCTCAGCTCTTGGTATGATCACTGCAATCCCCCTCATGTATTCCTTGTTATAGATATTTCCTTCATCCTTTGTCAAATATCATAGGTAAGGGCATGTATATGAATGCTTGTACAAGACTCCATTAATTAGACAAAATCGAAATGATTTTTTTGGTCAGCTTAGATGATGATTGCTTTTTGATGTCATTATGGACCAAGTAAGCCTGTAGGTTGTCTCACCAATCCTCATTTTCCTCGATACACATTACTTATGATCTGTGCCACTACCCAATAGATCCATCAATGTAATGTTTTGTGATTTACAATATATTAGTACACCAACGGTTTTAGCTAGTAAACCCGCTAGCCTTTTTTTCAAGCATTGTATATAATGCAACTCAAACACATGGGATCGCAACCTAAGAATTTTTATCATCTCAACTTATTTCTTCATTTTCTCATTTAAACTCACCACCGACCTGGTTTGCCACTAATTGTGAATCTAAGTACACCATTTTATCTTGTATTATGAGGTTAATTACCATATATAAGCCCATATTAGGGCCTCATAATCTCCCTCATTATTCCAGGAATGGAAACCAAATTTCACCACGAGCTCTATCAGATCCTATTCGAGGGTTGTGAGTGGAATCCTGCTCGAGGGACACTAATTTTGTCAGAACTATCACCCAATGACTCAAAAAATATGGGTGTAACCTTTGCACTCTAATCACCTCTACCAAATCGCCTTTCACTAACTTCATATAGTGAGTCTCATAACATTGTAATACCCGACTCATGTAATAGAATGATTTTTGTTGGGCACTTTTTTCCCATAATAAGACCAAACTGATGAAAACCTCGCCCGCCAAAATATACAAGACGAGGTCCTCACACACCAAGGACTTAGTTAGTAAGGCAGCTTGTCCAGTAATGTTTTCAAGTTCTCAAACATCTTTCGGGATTCTTATGTCCACCAAAGTTTAGCCACTTTCCTCAGAATTCAAGAGAAAGAGAAGCCTTTCTCTGATGACTTTGCTATGAAATGGCTTAATCCTTCTATTGAACCCGTGAGAACTTGTATCACTTTTATGTTCGTGGGTGCTTTCATTTCTAGCATCACTTTCACTTTTTCTAGGTTAACCTTAATTCCTTTGTATCACCATGCACCCCATAAACTTCCTTATGCACACGCCGAATTAACACTTTGCTGAGTTTAGTTTCATTCCATACTTCCTCAGGGTGTTGAATATCTCCCTTAGGTCCACTACATGTATGTCAGCTTTCTCGCTCTTTACCAGCATATTACCTACTTAAACCTCCATATCCCTCCCTATCTGGCTTTTGAACATCTTGTACATCAAGCATTGGGAGGTAGCCCCAACATTCTTTAGTCTAAAAGGCATGACAACGTAACAATACGTTTCTTTTGGTGTGATGAAACTCACTCATTGTTGATCTTTGGTGCCAACATGATTTGATGATACCCTTGCTAGGCTTCTTTCATACTTAGTAGTTCACACCCCCGAGGTAGGATCTACTAGCTGATCAATCTAGGGTAATGGGCAATGATCCTTAGGGCATGCTTTGTTTAAATGCCAAGAAAATACACATCTGTTATCTCTTCTCACCCTTTGGTAACATCACCATGTTCGATAGCCATTCAGGGAACAGTGTTTTCTTAATGTGTCCATTTCTCAATAGCTGTTCCACTTCTTCTTCTATTAACTTATCGAGCTCAGCCCGAACGCGCGTACATTTTTTTTACTAGTTTTACCTTGGGGCCGGTGTTGGAGGGGATTCATCTCCACCTTCGAACTTATCCCCATCAAATCTTCATTCAAGAAAGTAAATATGTCCACATAATCCCTCAAAAGAGTTACAATATCCTCTTTTGATTTTTTTTCTAGGTTGTATCCTAATTTGTTACTTTTCCTCATCTCCTTCGACCAGTATGATCCTGGATAATTCTTCGTTCGGGCATACACTACGTCTTTCTTCTGCCATATCCTTTATCTTCATTTTTTTATCAACCTTACGTCTTTCTTTATGTCTAAGGAATTGATCGAATTCTTATTGGATCCGCATTTATTTTATACGAATACCTGGTAACATGATCCACATTGTCCTCCGATCACCGTGCCTATATCTCTTCCGGTTATGAACTTTAAACACATATGGTAGGTGGATACCACAACTTGAAAAGAGTATAACGAAGGTCGTTCCATAATAGTGTTGTAATGGGACATTTATGACCACCAGGGGCAGATCTACACTACCCCATGAGGGGCCCATGGCCTCCACAAAAAATTTCAAAAGCAAAACACTATATAGGATTTTGTTTATTTATTATTATTATATATTTAGTAGTTTCCTTTGTTGTATAATTATCTATGTTGGTGTGGCGGTTTGAGAACTCATTTACATGCCCCAAAGCCCAGGTTCGACTTCAACTACTGCATCAGCACAATAGCTTTACCCCCTCCCCCTTTTCCCTCTTGTTTTTACTCTCTTTTTTCTTTTACTTTTTTTCTCCCTTTTCTTCTTTCTATTTAATTTTAGTTTATGTGTTCTCTCTCACCATTTAGTAGCAATAAAAATTATAAACACATTCCATTCCTTTTTTTCTTTTTTCTTATTAGTCTCACTAATAATCAACAACATTGTACAAGTAAAGAGCACTTTTTTTTTTATCTTTTCTTTTCTCTCAAGCGTGTCTGCTCTCACCGTTTATCATGATTATGCTTACCACAATTATTTTTATTTGTTAGTATGTGGCCTCCCCATACTTGAATCCTACATCCGCCCCTGATGACCTCAAACTTGGCATGTACTTCACTCATTTAGGGGTATTCTACCAATACCACGGGGATTATCACCTTGCCCTTATAGAGGGTTTTTGCCCCAGCGAATCCTTGTACAAATAAGTCAATCTTTACAAGCTTTTGTTTTAGCTCCATCTTTTTGAGACATTCATAAAATAGGACATATATCGAGCTAGCATTATTTACCATATCACATGCAATTGCCTATAAAATAAAATAATGATAGAAAATTAGAAAGTGTTAATATTCCACACCTCTTCATTGCGAGAACATTGGTTCCAATTTTTACTGGGAACTTAATTATTGGTCTTATTTTGTAGCAAACAAAGGTGAGATTGTGCTTCCCTGTTCAATATTTACATTGAGAGTATTTACAATAGTTAGTAATTTTCCACGTTTTTGTAACCACATAACTAGTTGTAGTCCATATCTCCCATATATACTAATGCATAATCCACCTATACTATATATCTACTTTCCACGCTTTGTTAGTTTCGGAAAAACTTCCGGTGCTTCGGTGTTATCCGAGCCTAATATCTACCTAATTTTATATTTTCTTTTTATTATATTTTACATAATGAAGTATTTTTCTATTATTATATATTTCATAATTCAATATTTTTTTTATTATATGTTACCTAATTCAATATTTTCTTTATTATATTTTTCCTAATTCAATATCTTACTTTTATACTTCTAATATAAAAATATAAATAGGTCATATTTAATTAGAAAGAAATCTATATAAGTTTAAATAATTTTATTTTTAGAATTTTAAATATTCGATTTAATTAAAATACGATCTATATAAAATTATTACAAAAGGGAAATAAATATAAGAGATATAAACTTAAATACTTTTCTAATCCTAATATAATGGAATGAAAATAACATTAAAAATCATATGAAAAACTATTGTTACGTCAAAAAAGAAAAAAAAATGAAAACAACAAAATAATAATAATAATAATAAAATTACTACGCCTAGGAAAATAAATATTAAATATATTCTAAATCTTTTTATCTAATCCCAATATAATGCATTGCACACATTATATTTATACATGAACAAATTAGTGTCTTACGCGAAAAAAAATTAATATTACATATACTGCAAGTTAATTGTACGACTTTTTTTTAATAAAATTATCAACGCCTTATAAACTTTAATTTTTTATATCACATATTCACATGTGACACGCTGGTGTTTATATGTTTTACATTTTTACAAACTTCAATTTTACGGGTTTCCCCATCAAGTTTAGGGTATTTTATTATATCTTACAATTAACTTCTTGAGTTCCGAATAAAAATGAAAATTCTTTATTGTGAAAACTAGTTTTATTTTAATTAGAACAAATAATATTTTAATTTGTGTGTAAAAATTTATTTATTATGAATAATAATATTCTTGTAAATAGAATAAATAATGTTACTATTATCAATATTAATTTTTTAATATTTTTAATAATTATTACTTTTTTTTTAATTCGCATAATATGTTTTTGTTAAACTAAGTTACAAATATGAACAAAAATATCTGCTTAAGATAACTTTAATATTGTCCACCAATGGTTTTTCTTGAATGAAAACCTTTTTCTTATTTGTCAAATTATTGGCTAGTCCATATCCATAGCCATATCAAGATCAATACTTCCTTCGGTTCGAGTTAAATAATATTCTAGATTGTTAATTTTTTTTTTCTCTAATTAAATTACATTTTAAATATATTTTCTGAAGGTATATTAGCCAAGTTATTTAATTCTTAATTCTGTTGTTTTAATATATTAAGTAGTTGCTAAATTTCAATCGATTCCTTAGAAGTTTTTTGTTTTAATTTATACGAAAACATACTTGGATTTTGTTTGTTTATCACCATAAGATACGTTTTAATATAAATTAAATCATATATCTAACATAATTAGATTTGTGATATCATAAAATAACAATTGTTTTGATGAAAATCTGACCTAACATAAATAGATTTACTCCAGTACAAATTACTGAAATATTTTTAAAGTAAAATATGTACAAAACTCGAATCGTCATAAAAAGAAATTTAGAAATATTACAAAAACATACTACAAGTTCAATAATCAATTCCATTTTGCTTACCCAAAACATGGGCCCTACGTCGGCAAATGACAACTACTTAACCACCAAATATCATCGCTCTTGGGGCTGTCAGCAGACCTTCATTGTGGTTGAAGTTTCGCCACGTGTCAACTCGACACTTGCCTCTCTCCTCATGACTTGGATAGATAGAGATACAAACTCTGCTTAATTGACCCACACACCACTACTTACGCCTCGTCATCAATTATGTTTTGAGAGAGAGAAAAATAAAGGCGATCTTGCTTGGGAATTAGTGAGAGACACAAGAAAGAAATATAAATCAAAATTAGCAAAATGGGAGTGACAGCATTAAGCGGCGGAGCTGGCCGAGCCAAGTGTTTCCCGTCGGGCTGGAACGTCCAGGCCAAATCCTGCGACTGCTGCTCCGCCGCCCCCGCCCTTCTCTTCTGCCGCGCCGACGTTGCTTTCATGTGCCTCGCCTGTGACGCCAGGCTTCACGGTGGCGCCTCCGCCAAGCACGAGCGCGTGTGGATGTGCGACGTCTGCGAGCGGGCCCCCGCCGCCGTCACCTGCAAGGCGGACGCTGCCGCCCTCTGCGTCGCCTGCGACCGCGACATCCACTCCGCCAATCCCCTCGCCCGCCGCCACGACCGCGCGCCAGTGGTACCTTTCTACGATGCCGCCGCCGCGCTCCTGGCGCCGGCCGACGGCAACAGCATGTTCACCGACGACAAGCTGGAGACTCTGATCCCAGATTCCTGGATTTCCACCGACCCGATCGCCGCAACCACCAAACTTCCGGCGGATGACCCGGAAATAAAATCCGAATTCTTCTTATCGGATTCGGATCAGTTCCTGGATTTCGATAACTACCAAATCTGCTCATCACAGCCTTATAACGACAGCCTTGTCCCGGTCCAAGCCACCAACAAACCGCCGCCGGTCCAGGCGCAAATAAGTCATCAAAACTCTCCGGAAAATCCGTTCGAGATCGATTTCACGAGATCCAACACGATCAGCCTCTACAATAACAGATACACCACCCAATCTCTGAGCCTCAGTGTAAGTACAAACTCACAAATCAACATTAATGAAACTGCAAATTCCAATCAACTTACGATTCCCCGCATTCAAAACAATCCAGGTTTCATCGTCATCTATGGACGTAGGAATCGTGCCTGACGGCGGCGGCGGCGCCATGTCGGAAACATCGTATCCTTACGCAGGAAGCATGAGCTCCACTGATCTGACGGCGAATCAAGGCTCGCAGTCTGTGGGGATGGACAGAGAAGCTAGGGTTTTGAGGTACAAGGAGAAGAGAAAGAACCGGAAATTCGAGAAGACGATTCGTTACGCGTCCCGAAAGGCTTACGCAGAGACCCGGCCCAGAATCAAGGGACGGTTCGCCAAAAGAACCGATTCTGAGACGGATATCTATGAAATCTTCAGTGCCGGCGGCGCCGATGCTAGATACGGCGTCGTTCCGTCGTTCTGACTGATCAATATCCAAGACATTGTAGTAATTATGGTAACGTTTATTATGGTTTTTAATTATAAGTGCAATAAAAAAGGCGAGAAAAGTTCCCTAGTTTCGTTTTTTTCCCCCATCTGACTTATTGAATTTCAGGAAATTCTTACTACGTATAACTGCGATGACTATCTGTTTTCCACAATATGAAAAAAAGGCCCGGCTACTTTTAGTCGAAGGGATGGGCTTTTTTGTTTTAAGTTTGTTAGTCAACTTTTATTGATTTGGACTTTCTTTTGCCTCATTTATTATTGGTAAAAGATAATGGCCTTATTTAGCGATCATCAGATAGCTTATAATTGATTGCATTAGCTGTCAGTGGATAGCTAATTGAATTAGTTGATTTGACTAATTGATTGTATTAGTAATTTGTATAAAAATATTTGATAAATATTTAAAAGTTGAGAGCTGTTTGATAGTATAAAATGACCAAAAAAAAGCATTCACGTAATTTATTGTTGAGTATTTTTTTTATTAATATATTTATAATATAAATAATTAAAGTAATTTTTACACAAAAAATAATGATTATTTATAAATTATTATTTATAGAAATTTCTTGAGTTTAAAATTTTAATATATTAAATTTAATTTGGACAGGGCATATATGACTGTAATCTAATTACACGTTGAATCATTTTTTTTTTTGGGAGGGGGGGTTTTCAGACTTTTTTTCCCTTATTCCACTTGTAATTTATTTTGCGCCAGATTTGTACTTGCTTGTAAAAATTCTCAAAAAATATACGTGTTTACTTATTCTTATATTCTTTCAACATATTAGAGGGAGAGAAAAAGAATTCATTCACTTATTTTTGTACAAATCTCACTTCTCACACATTTACATATTTTTGCAATACTAATTAGTCTTACTTATTATTTTATATTGTATCAAATATTATTATTATATTTTCATCCTACCACAGATCATTCTCCAAACAGTCATTCTTATTGTTTTAAAATAACTATTTTTAGCAGTATTCTCTGAGAGAAGAAAAATAGACAAAAGAAAGTTCATCTACTCACATGCTTTGCACTCACCTGATTAGAGGTTAATGACATGTTTTAGAGATGTTTGGGATTCATGTTGATCAATACGTCCTTAATTATGATAATTAGAACGTGTATGTTTGGAGTGGAAATGGAAGCAATGAATTGGGTTGTTGATCCCTTGCGTTTAACCGTGATGCTCCGAACTTGTACGGAGCCACAAGAACTTTGTCTTTTATTCATAACTCAAAAGACATTCAGATCATCTCTAGTGTTTGTATATATATCATGCGTTTGTTTGTTGTGTATAACATAAATCTCATTTTATCTGTCTTGTTATTTGTATTCTCACGCACAAGAATATACAAAACTCTTTGTTCTATTTTCACGAAATATCGTAAAGAGATAATATGAGAAGTTATCGAGTGAGTTACGTAAAAATAACTTTTTATAATAATCTCTTTGGTCTACATCACGTGTGACCAATTGTTATTTAAATTAATAGAACCTTAATTAATAATAATATATAATTATTAACATCTTATACTGTGTTGTGTTGAACCATTGTCCCTTTATCACTACAACACATAAATGTCAAACTGTTGGTTTAACATAAACAACAACACTGTTGATTCATACAGCCAAATGAATCGTGTGACGCACAAGCATATAAAGTTTTATACTATAAAATTGGTTGTTATATAGCAGTTCGACCGATTAACATGAGAATTTCATAACTTGTTTTATTTCCAAGAGTATATTCTATTTATACATGTGAAGTGCATGTGACTCCAAAAATATTTCAAAAAAGTGATTAATCAAAACAACCTTCTTTTACTAAATGTGCACAATCCACAAGTTTTGCTTTCATTGTGTTGATATGTCTTAAATCTCTCGTTTCGCAATGTTTGTATGGGCAACTCTACAGGCTACAGTTACTCAGTCTACAACTGAAGCAGAATATATGGTAATGACAGCTGCTAAAGAGGAAATTTGGTTGAAAGGGCTTGTTGGTGATCTTGGTCTACATCATGATCAAGTTATTGTGTTTTGTGACAGTTTGAGTGCAATCTATTTGACCAAGGATCAGGTCCATCATGAGAGGACCAAAAATATTGATGTGAGGTATCATTTTCTGAGGAATGAGTAGAGAATCAAGGTGATGAAAGTAGGTACTGCAAATAATCCTGCTGACATGTTCACCAAGACGGTCCCACATAGCAAGTTTTGACATTGTTTGGACTTTCTAAATGTCACAAGCTGTTAGTTGCCCAAGGAGGGCAAATCTGAGGTAGAAAGGAGTCTGTTCATTTGGCATTGTAATGATGCATCTGCAAGTAAGATTCAAGTCAAGGTGAAGATTTGTTGATATGTCTTGAATCTCTCGCTTCACCAACGGTATACAGTTTTGGGCCTTAAGCCCAATTTTGGTGTATTCTTCCAATATTATATTTATGGTCTTTAAGATCGGTAATCTGTAACCCTAGTCAGTTAATAAAATATATTCTTCTCTCTGCCCGTGGATGTATCCAATTTGGTGAATCATGTAAATCTATGCCTTCTTTACGTTTTCTGTTTACTGCTCTATAATCCTATTCATTCATACCGATTGTGTAAAACTCTACATATGTTTGTTTCATACTACTCCATGAGATAGTGCTATCATTTAGTTAAAAATCATAATTGAGAATGGATTTTACGTTTGTCAACGTCACCATCTAGTCATCATTTATGTATCCTCACAAATTTAAGTTATTTCCTAGATAACAAAGAAAAAACCATACAGTACCCTTCAAGTATCGGAAAAACTCTTTTAACCGTCTTTCAATGACTTTTTCTAGTATTAGACTTATACCTGCTAATTAGGCTTATGGCATAGCAAATGTATATATATGTATATAACATTGTATATACCAAATTTCCAACTGCATTTGCATATAGTATATTTGATATTTTTTAAAGAATGAGTCATTGGACACATTTCACGGGTTAAATGATTATCTTTTGACAACTTGATAGTATCTACAAGTTTGCAGTTATCCATTTTAAATCATTATATGAGTAGGTTTCTTGCATCCAAATCCCCTTTTTGAAAGTCTCTTTATTGGTAATTTAGCAATATTTTCAAAATGTTCAATTTCATTAAAGACCTCAAGTTGAGAACCATGGTTGAACTTGATTTGGGTAAATAGGTCCATAAAATAATTTCTCACAAGTGGTTTATGGGATTTTCTTAGTGAGAAAATATCATTTCTCAACTTATGACTCATAACCAGAATAACCATTCAATGTTGTTTTTTCAATCCTCAACTAACTCTTCCATCAAGTTAAGACATTTGATTTTATACCTCCAACTTTCAGTATGTCAAACATATTCAAGCCTATTTCCTGTTCCACCTTTAATAACGTATTCAACCGAAAAACTGCACAAATCAAATCCTTATGATTCACATCTTGGAGAAGCCATGTATTATTCAAATAAATAATGTGTCCACATTTTGAGCATAGATAACTAGTGCCCCAAAAGAGTATGGTTTGGGTTCATCTGATAAGAACAAAATTCGTCAAATTTATTTGGAAATTCTCCAATATCTATCATGCAAATAAAGTGATATCATCGAGGCATCCTTTAAAAAAATGAGAAATTAGTAATACCCAAGAAAATTGAGTTTAGTTTCACGAATAAAGTTTTCGTATTCCCAAGTGAAATAAGTTCCAACATCAATTCCCCTTTCCATAATTATTTAAGTTGTTTCTCATATCCAAAAAATTACATACAAAAAAACTTTTAATAATTTAATTTAAGTTTTATAAATATTTATAAACATACTGAATTGGAAATACTTAAACAAAATACCTTATTGACATAGATGAACAACCTAAAACATCTCAATGAGCCAACTAGATGTTGAAACACATCAAAAAACATTGCAATAAATGTACTGCCACGCGCGCGCGTGCTCATGGTCCCAACATACACTTTCACCTGACTCCAACTATTTCCAAGTGCCGCCCACTTGAGCCTATGTGCTGATAATGGCCTGGCAGTTGGCAGACGATGATCAACGACAGTCGGCGCTAATCAGCGGAGGCGGTATGACGATTGTGTGTGAACCAACGATTCAAGGCAAATAGTCGCTCTTGAACTGGTTTGCCAAGTTAAATCAATTGGCCCACCAACAAGTTAGTGGATCATGCATCCGATAGCCGCAGAGGTCGCGTGTGTGGTACACACGCCACTTTCCTGGCATTTTCTACCGATTTGATTTCGACTACGGCCCCTAAATAAACCATTTCAAGTCTAATGGTGTGCTCAGATTTAAAATTTTACCACTTAAAAATCATGAAACTATGAGTCCAGGTCGTACGGAGAGTGCAGGGGTTAAAATGCAATTAAAAATCATCATCTTCCAAAAAATAAGCCATTTGATTTTCTAAAAGTTTGCAAAATGACGCCATAATTCATATATTTAATACTAATCCAATACACATCAAAATTAAGAGAATCTAACAGATAATGATAGATAATTGTGCATAAATCCTAACCATATAAAGACCACAACATGATTTGAAACACACATCATGTATGAGACAGTCAAAGTTTCATAAAAATGCAAAGACCAATCAATATCTCCTAAACCGTTCATACGAAAGTTAATGAATTTCCAGATAACATATTCTTCATATAACAATCATGTTGTAGAAATTTCATGCCAAAATTTAAAGTTTTGAAAAGAAAATGTAAATATAAAACTTTGTTCGAAAAGACCGAACAACGGTCTAATCCATCCTTTGTCAACATATAAAACATGATATATAACATACAACTCGCAAGAAAAAAAACCCAACATGTCCCTGATACTTATATTGAGATCCATGTTGATCAAGACGCCCTTAATTATGAGTATTAGAACGTGTACCTTTTCTCCAAAAACGGAAGCAACGAACTGGATTAAATCATAAACTCTTTTTTAGGTTCTAATTAAATGAATGGATCAGATTTTTTGTGTATTTCCTTATTTAATTAAAAGCATTAGGATTGTATAATAAAAACACTACTGTTGTATATAACTGAAAATATTAATAAAGCACTGTGATTGTATAATAAAAGCATTGTTGGTATATAATAAAATCACTAGTTCGCAGGTTCGCATATAATGACATGGTTCTCATTTGAACCCACCCATATATATATATATATATATATATATATATATATATATATATATATATATATGTGTGTGTGTGTGTGTGTGTGTGTGTGTGTGTGTGTGTGTGTGTGTGTGTGTGTGTGTGTGTGTGATGTTATGAACTGAGAAGAAATATAGAAGATAGGAGTAGGTGGCAAAGAAGAAGATGAAGTTGAGATTATTTTTGATTATCAAATCGAATATTATGGGCCAATGTCATTTTTTTTTTGTTTGAGAAAATGCCAAGAAATGCTAATTTAAAAAAAATCCCAAATTTATCTCTAGTTAGTTTCTTTTTTCCATTTAGACAACTTCTATTGTCTTTATTACATTATGAATTAAATTATTTCTCAAATATACAAGACTCTTGTTAGAACTAACATAACTTAATTTTGGAATATCTAAAATTTATTTAAGGAAGTTTAAATATTTTTTAATATCATATAATTTATATCTTTCCCTCAAATTAGTTCTTCCCTAAAAAAGAGTTTATGATTTAACTTTCATTCTGATTCATCTCTGTCCATTTTATCATCTCAAATCGATTCCAATAATTCTCCTCTTGAAATTGATCTTCCTTCTTTAAGACTCAGTAAATACTATTGTCAATTAGATTTCCAAATCATTTGCAATTTATACAGAAAAACCCTAGAAACTAAAGTATTTAAATATCAAGCTTACGACGGCCACAAAATCAAGAAAGGAAAAAAAAAAGGATGGAGGTATTTCTAGAAACTAGTATGTCGTCTGAGAGACATTATACCGTGCACCCAATAATTTAATTTATCATCGCCTATAAATAATATATATTATCACATATAACTGGTACATATCATCATATATAACCGATACATATCATCACAAATAATTGGAATTGTAAATTTAAAATCTAAAATCCTAAAATGAAAAAAATAAACCTAAAACGAAAAATTAAACCTTAAAAATGAAAAACTAAACCCTAAAATGAAAAAATAAACCCCAAAATTAAATTTTAAACTCTAAATCCTAAATTTCTATCATATATCATCACATATAACTCGTAAAATGATAGATTTTTGTCGGGACTCTAAAAAGGAAAACTAAATTTGAAAAAATGAAAAACTAAACCTTGAAATGGAAAATTAAACCTTAAAAATGCATAAATAAACCCTAAAATGTAATACTAAACCCTACAATTGAAAAGTAAACCCTAAACTCTAAATGTTCATCACATATCTTCACGTATAACTACCATCTATCATCACGTATAATTGTCATATATCATCACGTATAGCTGAATGATAACATATTTTTACAAGGTGCACCTAACAAGGTGCACCTGAGGGGATGGGCACCATCAGTGCTTGATTGAGAAAATCACGACACCCATAAGCGGGCTAGAAGAAGGGTAAAATCATAGCAATTGAGTCACCATCAAACTCGAATTCCAATTTTTTATCCAATAAACATGTATGTACGATGAAGAGCAGACGAAGCAGGTCATCTCCCCCCCCCCCCGACCCCCTGAATAACAAAGAAATTAAGCATGAAAATAGTGTTATAGCTTCTAAAGCCACTCGGAAAAGATTTAGAAATAATATTTTTTGTGGTGAAGGTGAATCCGATGGTAAATCGGAAGGGGCAAAGGCTCATAAACGTAATCCCGATATTCCCGAAAGTCTTGAACACAAAGTTTTGTTGCTTTTTTCATATTCTTTTTTTCAATATTTTACGATTACAAACCATATAATTGTGATATAGGCATTATTGAAAATCTGTTCTCCTCTTCAAATAATGAGAAGAAAAACATAAAAAATAATATATTTCACCTCAAACTAAAAAGATACCAAGTTTTACATCATAGAATAAAGATTCTCATTAAAAGTTTGTAATACTAAGTCAAATAAATACTAACGCTTGATTAAAAAATATAGATTCCCAATAAATAAGAAACAAAACATTTATGTAATTTTTCTATACTAACTAGACAAGTCCGTAATATTACATTAAAAAAGAAGAAGAAGAAGAAGAAGAAGAAGAAGAAGAAGAAGAAGAAGAAGAAGAAGAAGAAGCAAGTATGCCCATGTCAGGAAAATTATTAATATCAAATGTGGTCAAAAATGTTTTAAGGGTCTAATGGTGGATCCCTACACGTTTTGTTGTTATGCTCTTTTTAACTCACATTTAATACGTTTTGTTTTATTAGGGTATTTGCCCACAATAAGAGTTTTTAGTCTTTTTAGCCTCCATATTCTTACTCAATCTATTGGTAGGAGGATGACTTTATCAGAAAAACTATTATTTGATATAATATATTAATAATAGATTCAAAACAAAGAGGTTATTAAATTTTGAAAATTAAAAGGTTGAGGTAAGTTTGGTAAATGCATACGAGTTTGATAAAATGTATCCTCAAGTATAAGAGTTTGAAATGATGCAACCTCACTCGCGTGTTCAGGTGAGTTCTGGCGAGTTGTCTAGTCGGGGGATGCACTCTCAAAATTTTATGTAGTACCAAGTGCATTAAATTATATATAAAAAAATAGGATAAAAACCCAAAAAATGCGTATAGTACATGATGCATAGATTTTCTTTTTCTAATTTTCTTACTAGATTTTCTTTGATAATGTCGCCCCTAACTTTTTTCCAGCCAATTTTGCGAAAATTTATTTTTCTCATTTGTTCCAACCATAAAATTATCATAACCAGTAATAAAATTACCACATAAAATAATACTAAGATTATTGTATACAGTAATAAGATTACAACATGCACTAATAAGATTATAACATCCAATATTTCTTTAGAGATTTTCATAATTATTTATAAGATTATCACCTCCAGTAATAAGATTATCACATCTAGTAATCCTCATGAATGGATATCAAGCGTGTTTTCAATTATCTCCAACTCAAAGTAAACTATCTTTTTAGAAACACACTTATATTTTTAATGGTTCTCATCCCAATTAATCTATATTTATAATATAATAATCGTAGTATACATTTTTCATAGGCATGTTTTCAAAACTTACATAGGATAGAATTAGTACAATCAACAATAAGATTACCATAACCAATAATAAAATTATCATAACATTATTACAACTAGTAAACCTATCCCTAGAATGAACTTATTCTTGAGATAAGATGTAATAAGATTATCACAACTGAGAACCAAAACCCACTATGACCACCAAACTGCCAGTTATATAGATTCGGTGCATGAGTACTAAATCTTTTCAACCTCATGCACTTAACCAACGCCAAGCTTCTCAACCTCTCGCTCAACACTGTGACCTCTCGATATTAGCACAATTATGAAGACCTAACTTCTCAAGGAATGAGCACCTTGAGATGGATATTTTAAGATTATGTTGGCCTTATCGTCTTGATATTATTTAAATATTGCATGTAAAATTAGACGATGAAACCAAAACTCATGTTTAACATATACAAACACATAATAAAACACAATAGATCTTTTATTTCTCTGATAACCAGAAAATCTCAGTATAACTTTCTATAAAAGTTTAGTGGCAGACTGAAAAAGAACATATTTAATGTATGCGCTATTAAATGAAAATACAATTTTTTAATACATATTGGTAGGTCAATACTAAAAATATCAAATGAATGATTTGAAGAAATGCACCGGCACACGATATATATAATATGTATTTTTTTGAATTTAATAGAAATCCTCAATTTTAAAGCACCAAAACAGCAATTCCAAAATAATAGAATTCTGAACATGGCTTCACTAAAGCTTAATCTCATCTAAAATTTATAATTGGAAGGAACAAATAACAATCCTCGAATCACCATGTAAAAAAAAAAAATACAAATATAATAAACCATATGTGAGAATAATGGTGAAAAAAAGTTTCTTCCACAAGAACAATTTCATTTAATTAAAATGTTCATCTCCAAACTCAGTACTAAGAGTAGCAATTATTAGAAAATTTTATAGAAAATTACGTAATTTTCTTGGAATTGGTTAATTAAAAATGGTGATTGGAGAAAAGATATTAAAACTTAATTTAAGTATGAGAATTAGTGTAGCTTTGTAATTAAATTACAAGGAATCTCAAAGGTTGAAAGTCTTACACTAATGAATGGTGGTGGTGTGTGACACTGAATTCAATGTGTATTAATTGTGCAACTCCCCATCATGTGGTATTAATGAAAGGTCATGTTTTAGTGTATATAAAGGAGGATCAAAATACAACAATCAAACACATACTTCCCCTCATAATTAATAGGGTTAATTCACATATACTACACTAAAATCAACATTAGAGCATTTTCAATGGAAAAATGTGAATTCCTAATATCATGACAAATACAATATTATTATTTAGAAATCTTCTCCAATGGTAAATATGAATTGTTTAAAATACTTAACTACTATTGGTGGAGAGGGGACAAAAATAAATTAATTAATATCGATGAGCGAATAAATAAGGTAAATTGTTAAATAGATAATGTCTAGCACACCAGATATAGATGGTGTGCTAGTTATTGTCTACACTTTTTCTTGCCACATAAGAATTTTGAGCTAATGTGGCAAAAAACTTACTACAATTGACATCCCATTGGAGATGCTCTTAATCCCCATAAAGTCACATGAGTTTATTTAATTTTATTCATCCTATTTAAGTCAAATACTTCCAATTAAAACAAAATTCATCACATAAATTAACTAAAATATCCCCTCACTTATCGAGTTTTTTTTTCTTTTTCTCTTCTTCCCATTCGTTTTTCCTCCCCACAATCACTTTCATTTTCAATATTTGGAGATCTATATCCCCTTCATTCTCGATAAATTTCCCCCCAAAAATTTACACCTAATTCAATCCAAATCCCCAAATCACTGGATGCGATGTTTGGTTAAACCAAGTGGATGCAAAATCTCCTTCCACGAATTTAAGTCTAGATCTCCATCCACGACGGTGACAATTATTCAAATTAATGAGAAAATTGGCAAGCTGATGTCTGGGGAAGGCAAGGGAGGGACACGAATGGACTTGGAGGTGGGTTGATGTTTTGTGGTTGGACATAGAAAACATATTTTGTATAAAATCGTTGAATGATATTGGAGAAGAATCTTGGATTGCTCTCAAATTCATCCAAGAACTCTATACCTCCCTTGAAACTTGAAGATGACGATGATGATGGGGCTCATCTCCGCCTAGAGCAGAATTAGTTTTCTTTACTGGTCTATTCTTTTTTAAGCTGTTATGGACTATTTTAAAGCTGAGCAAGGCAAGAAAAAGCTCAGCCATGATCCACAGGTGGGCGAACATAAACCAAGGCCCAAGGTTTTATCTTTTTTGGGCTCCAATTATGTCCCACTAATCATCCTTATATTCATTCTTTAGAAATCTTTAATTGTAGCAATCTTAAAATATGGAAGTATTAGAAGGTGCAAAAATATTGATAAGTAGCTGCATGCTTTCTTCTGGAAAGATTGTACTTTAAGCTTTGTCAAACAAATAAATATTTGGTGTATGGAATCTAATATATATAGTATAATATTTAATAAATGTAGTATGAACTTAATAAAACTAGTATGAAATTTGAAAATAGGTAATATAGGATTTCATTTTTTGTGAATTTTTGTTGAGTATTGTGAATTTAATAATGTTAGTATAAGATTCATAATGTATAAATAAGTATGAAATTACACGATATAATATAAAAATTTATGAAGTAGTACGAAATCCCATGATTTAGTATGAATAAACTAGTATGAAATTTCACCATATAGTATAATATCCAACCATGGGTAGTATGAATCTAACATGGAGTAGTATGAATGTTTATTTATTATGTTTGGAAGAAAGAAAGGAAAATAAAACTAAAAGGAAAAGAAAAAGAAAAAGTTAGTAAGGGTAAATTAGTACTCTTATTAGTAGTTCGGGTTAAATAGAAAGTTGAATTTCTCAATGAACTATCTAGGATATTACTTTTAACTTTGCGAGAATATGGTCAATGCCCCAATTTAATATGTAAGAAACAGATTACATCTTGATCAAAAGTTTGTTGGCCTCTTGTATATTTGGTGATAATTTGTAGGCATGATTTTCAGATCATCGAAGAGAAAATGTAATTTAATTTACCCATCTTATCATGAGAAACAAACTTTTGGAATTGGAAACGAATATATTTTAAGGATAATGTGTAGAACACATGATTCTAGTTATATAACTTATGTGTTTTGATTTAGATTTATGCTTTTTAAAAGGGATCGATAAATTTTTATTAGAAGATAGATTCCTATTCAATTATTAAAAACTTTTCTACAAAGTGGAAACCCAATAAGGAACAATCTCTCGAATTAGGAGTTGAAGTCTTTAAGTACCAATTTTTCTTTTACTTGCGTAGAACTTACAGTCCATCTTTCTTTCGATGAGGAACATCATAATGCCACTTTGGCAAGCGTCTTCGTGGTGGAGCAACTCGGGGGCGTCTTTCGCCACAGCCACTCCGTGGATCCGTATGGTGACCCTTGGGCTTGATTTGAAGGCTTTTATAAATGATCTATAGTGGGCTGACTGCTCCCAATTTAGGGGTCGGTAAGTAATAAAAACGTATTCGTTTGTCATACTCTATCTAACCACAAGTATACGGTATTGATGTAGTACAAAATGAACAAGGCCGATTCCCACAAGGACCAAATCTTAGAATCAGATAAGTAATATTATTAATAAACTAATTTTATTTAAACGATATAAAATACGATTTTTTTTTTTACTGTTACCAACGAGAAACATAAGATAAACTAATTAATCTAATTTCTCAAGAAAAAAAGCACAAAAATAAGAAGAGGGGTATTTCAAATGATACAAAGGTATTCCTTTGGGACTTTAAATATCTATCATGTTTAATCATTCAAGTATTGTTGTTAGTCAGTTTACTATAAGTCATGATAGGGCAATATATACGCCAGACCTGGTTTGGGGTAGCTCTTACTCAGAGTAGTTAGATAATTTAAGAAAGGGCTAGAACGACTCTGTCTTAGAAGAAGATCTAAGTAACCCTCCTGAGAAAACAAAATATCAAGAAGAGGTGGCTATCGCTCAGGATTCCTCCTGTCTTAGCCATCTTGAAGAGGTCGTTAACAACTCGGAAATTATGCCGGGCTGGAGAAAGTGCTCTGCTAGGAGGATTATGGGACTGACGTCAAGTCTGATACCGATGTTGAAGTAATACAGACTGAGGAAGATCTGGAACAAGGAAGACCTGACTAGAGGCAAGTCTGATATTAATACCGAGGTGATGCAGGAGAAGAAAATAAGAAAGACCTGGGACAGGGGAGACCTGTTTCCCAGATTCCCAGCAAAGAGACAAGTGGGACCACTTGTCAGAATTTGTTGCGTAACGGCCCTTGATTCGTGGTGTGTGCTCCTGAGATCCCGGCTGGGGTCCCCATCAGGAGAAACTATAAATATCTCAGCCCCAAGGCTGAGAGAGGTATGTCCTTCTCTTAAGCATTCTTGCTTTCTTTTTGGAAAACACCTCAAACGCTTACTGACTTAAGCATCGGAGAGGTTTCCACCGGAAAATCACTGGTGGTCCTTTCTAACTCGTGTTTGTGGTGCAGATCAGGCGAGTGTTCAAGGTTCTAGGCGTTCTCAGTGTTGGTCACTTTTTGGGTTGAAACAAGTCAGTCACATTTTTAATTTAATCCTTCTTTCAAAGTAACTAAACTATGAATTCTAAATGTGAGACGCATTATAAAGATCACATTTAGAACTCAAATTTTTTTTAAGGATTTATATGACTACTACTAATCTCAGACCTCTAGGTTTGGTTGATTAGAGTGTCTCGAGTTTAAAATCCTAACTGATAAACCTAATCTCTCAAATTATGCTTTATGAAAGTTAGTAATTATAAAAGGTTGTCAATCGTTCATAACTTTAGAAACATAAAAGGTTTTCAATCGATTGTGATACAATTACTTACAAACACAAAAATAGTAAAAGGATCATACACAAATGTAAAACCTTTTCAATTAAACAATCATTGTT
This sequence comes from Phtheirospermum japonicum, assembly GCA_014905375.1. Taxonomy (NCBI): domain Eukaryota; kingdom Viridiplantae; phylum Streptophyta; class Magnoliopsida; order Lamiales; family Orobanchaceae; genus Phtheirospermum; species Phtheirospermum japonicum. The sequence continues at coordinate 807,275 of BMAC01000199.1, forward strand.
GTGATACAGCACAATATATTTTAATAACAAATATAGTTTAACCTTTCTCTCAAAGTGATTAAAACGTGGTTTTAAATGTGAGACGCGTTGTCAATCGCAGTTAAAACTCCTAAAATTTTCAAAGATTTTAACAATATCTCTCTTATATCAAATCTCTCAATCTTATAGATTAGAGTGTTTTGAATTCCTTTAATAAAACTCATCTCTCAGTTAATGAATTGTTGAAACTAATAAACATAAAATTTTTGTCAAGCAATTATACATATATGTAAATCAAGAATAGAAAATGTTGGAAGGACCAAATACTTGATTGCAAGAAAATTTCAAAAATTAATCGTTCATTGTTTACCAAACCCCAAAATAACTGAAATTAGTTAGACATGATTAATTCATCTAGACATTTCATCGAACACATAATAATCATAAAAATAATGAAGGATAAACCGTAGGATGATTGCGGATCCTTTGATCAGCCCATTCTTCGTATTTTTCCTCCAAATCTCCATTAATCTCTCTATCCCACACTTCTGCAGTGTTTTTGGTGGTGTATGATGGTTGTAAAGCTAATGTGTGGTTAAGGATATCTCTGGACAAGCTTCTTGGCCCTCCTTTTATAAACCTAAATGAAATCCCAACATTTAAATCTAATTTTTAATGTCTTTTAATATTTATGAACCATTAGCAACCCGGTTATAGACCGCTAATTAGGTAGCTAATGACATTCTTAAGAATAGCACATAGTAGCGACACGAGTATCGACTGCTTAATTGGGTGACTAATGGTCTTCTTGAAAACAGCTCATACTAGTGGGCTGAGTATCGACCCTTAATGGGGTTGCTAATGGGCTTCTAGGGCTCCGTTGACTCTTTGACTTTGTGGGCTTGCTCCAATCTTTACTCAATGGACACTTATATTCACTTTCTCTAGTCCATTTCTTCATCTTTAAGCTCAATCCAACCAAAGTGTCTTCAAAAATCCTATATAAGCAACAACAAAAAAAAGGACGTCAAATATTTAAATAATATGAATTAAAAGTAAAAAGACGTTTAAAGTATAAAAAACAATAGTTGTAACCTAATTTAATAAGTTTAGTATGTACAAAAAATACGTGTTATCAAATACCCCCAAACTTAAAGGTGTGTTCGTCCTTCAACAAATAAAAGATAAGAAATAAACATGAGTATGGACATGACTGATTAGCACGGATTTTTCTTGGTTTTTATTAGTATTTTAGTTTATTTTTCTTATTGTTTTTGGTATAAGTTGGACGATTTAAGCTTAATCTCGTATTTTTATAATTCCAGCTTATTTTACCACATTTTGATCGTAATTGATGCAAGTGGGTGATATTTCATTTTTTTTCACTTTACAGCTAAGTAACCAGAAGAGTTTAGCACGTAAAAGACGAAGTTCGATGTTCAAGAATAGAAGAACAAGCTTTCCGGCGAAACGAGTAGCAAAAGACAGAGAAAGACGGAGGCAGACGCGCAGTCGCATCGACTGACGCGACCGTCGATGCTCCGTCGACGCGAGCCATGATCCGCGTCAGTCGACGCAGCGTCGACGCAACTTGATGAAGCGTCGATGTCGACGCACCGATGTCGATGCAAAGTCGACGCAACTTGCTGAAGCGTCGATGTCGATGCACCCAGTCGACGCGCACTCCCAGGCAGCACCGACGCCGAGCACCAGTGCGCGTCAGTCGATGCATCGTCGACGCGATGGCCCAAAATTCGGTTTTTAGGGTTTCTTGTGCGCCAAGTCATGAAATAACTATATAAACCCTTCATAATTCAGATTAAACGAAGAAACACGACCCAAAACACTTACCTAGGGTTGAGAAACCTATTTTCAACACCCTACAACATATTTTAAAGATCTACGTCGAAGATTCAAGATCGACGAGTCTTACGTTTCTCGCGACAAATTTTTAAATTCTTACTTTTCCGAGCCATAAATGTAGCCGCTGCGGAGCACTTGGGCATTGGGGTGACTGAATGCCAAGTTACGTTTACCGAGGAGCCACTGGAGGATGATATTGGCCACAGAGTCTAATGCTTCTTACGACCACTTTTTTTATTATCCTAACTGTGACGAATACGAGCTTGATGATCAATTTTTAGCGCGGCAAGAGGTTCAAGAAGCTGAGACCATTTTTCATGCAGACGACATTGAGCAATTAATGGATGATGACTTATCTAAGATTGCGGAGTATTTAGAGAGTTCGATCTTGAATCTTCGACGTAGATCTTTAAAATATGTTGTAGGGTGTTGAAAATAGGTTTCTCAACCCTAGGTAAGTGTTTTGGGTCGTGGTTTCTTCGTTTAATCTGAATTATGAAGGGTTTATATAGTTATTTCATGACTTGGCGCACAAGAAACCCTAAAAACCGAATTTTGGGCCATCGCGTCGACGATGCATCGACTGACGCGCACTGGTGCTCGGCGTCGGTGCTGCCTGGGAGTGCGCGTCGACTGGGTGCATCGACATCGACGCTTCAGCAAGTTGCGTCGACTTTGCATCGACATCGGTGCGTCGACATCGACGCTTCATCAAGTTGCGTCGACGCTGCGTCGACTGACGCGGATCATGGCTCGCGTCGACGGAGCATCGACGGTCGCGTCAGTCGATGCGACTGCGCGTCTGCCTCCGTCTTTCTCTGTCTTTTGCTACTCGTTTCGCCGGAAAGCTTGTTCTTCTATTCTTGAACATCGAACTTCGTCTTTTACGTGCTAAACTCTTCCGGTTACTTAGCTGTAAAGTGAAAAAAAATGAAATATCACCCACTTGCATCAATTACGATCAAAATGTGGTAAAATAAGCTGGAATTATAAAAATACGAGATTAAGCTTAAATCGTCCAACTTATACCAAAAACAATAAGAAAAATAAACTAAAATACTAATAAAAACCAAGAAAAATCCGTGCTAATCAGTCATGTCCATACTCATGTTTATTTCTTATCTTTTATTTGTTGAAGGACGAACACACCTTTAAGTTTGGGGGTATTTGATAACACGTATTTTTTGTACATACTAAACTTATTAAATTAGGTTACAACTATTGTTTTTTATACTTTAAACGTCTTTTTACTTTTAATTCATATTATTTAAATATTTGACGTCCTTTTTTTTGTTGTTGCTTATATAGGATTTTTGAAGACACTTTGGTTGGATTGAGGCTTAAAGATGAAGAAATGGACTAGAGAAAGTGAATATAAGTGTCCATTGAGTAAAGATTGGAGCAAGCCCACAAAGTCAAAGAGTCAACGGAGCCCTAGAAGCCCATTAGCAACCCCATTAAGGGTCGATACTCAGCCCACTAGTATGAGCTGTTTTCAAGAAGACCATTAGTCACCAATTAAGCAGTCGATACTCGTGTCGCTACTATGTGCTATTCTTAAGAATGTCATTAGCTACCTAAATTAGCGGTCTATAACCGGGTTGCTAATGGTTCATAAATATTAAAAGACATTAAAAATTAGATTTAAATGTTGGGATTTCATTTAGGTTTATAAAAGGAGGGCCAAGAAGCTTGTCCAGAGATATCCTTAACCACACATTAGCTTTACAACCATCATACACCACCAAAAACACTGCAGAAGTGTGGGATAGAGAGATTAATGGAGATTTGAGGAAAAATACGAAGAATGGGCTGATCAAAGGATCCGCAATCATCCTACGGTTTATCCTTCATTATTTTTATGATTATTATGTGTTCGATGAAATGTCTAGATGAATTAATCATGTCTAACTAATTTCAGTTATTTTGGGGTTTGGTAAACAATGAACGATTAATTTTTGAAATTTTCTTGCAATCAAGTATTTGGTCCTTCCAACATTTTCTATTCTTGATTTACATATATGTATAATTGCTTGACAAAATTTTATGTTTATTAGTTTCAACAATTCATTAACTGAGAGATGAGTTTTATTAAAGGAATTCAAAACACTCTAATCTATAAGATTGAGAGATTTGATATAAGAGAGATATTGTTAAAATCTTTGAAAATTTTAGGAGTTTTAACTGCGATTGACAACGCGTCTCACATTTAAAACCACGTTTTAATCACTTTGAGAGAAAGGTTAAACTATATTTGTTATTAAAATATATTGTGCTGTATCACAACAATGATTGTTTAATTGAAAAGGTTTTACATTTGTGTATGATCCTTTTACTATTTTTGTGTTTGTAAGTAATTGTATCACAATCGATTGAAAACCTTTTATGTTTCTAAAGTTATGAACGATTGACAACCTTTTATAATTACTAACTTTCATAAAGCATAATTTGAGAGATTAGGTTTATCAGTTAGGATTTTTAAACTCGAGACACTCTAATCAACCAAACCTAGAGGTCTGAGATTAGTAGTAGTCATATAAATCCTTAAAAAAAATTTGAGTTCTAAATGTGATCTTTATAATGCGTCTCACATTTAGAATTCATAGTTTAGTTACTTTGAAAGAAGGATTAAATTAAAAATGTGACTGACTTGTTTCAACCCCAAAAAGTGACCAACACTGAGAACGCCTAGAACCTTGAACACTCGCCTGATCTGCACCACAAACACGAGTTAGAAAGGACCACCAGTGATTTTCCGGTGGAAACCTCTCCGATGCTTAAGTCAGTAAGCGTTTGAGGGTGTTTTCCAAAAAGAAAGCAAGAATGCTTAAGAGAATGGACATACCTCTCTCAGCCTTGGGCTGAGATATTTATAGGTTTCTCCTGATGGGGACCCCAGCCGGGATCTCAGGAGCACACGCCACGAATCAAGGGCCGTTACGCAACAAATTCTGACAAGTGGTCCCACTTGTCTCTTTGCTGGGAATCTGGGAAACAGGTCTCCCCTGTCCCAGGTCTTTCTTATTTTCTTCTCCTGCATCACCTCGGTATTAATATCAGACTTGCCTCTAGTCAGGTCTTCCTTGTTCCAGATCTTCCTCAGTCTGTATTACTTCAACATCGGTATCAGACTTGACGTCAGTCCCATAATCCTCCTAGCAGAGCACTTTCTCCAGCCCGGCATAATTTCCGAGTTGTTAACGACCTCTTCAAGATGGCTAAGACAGGAGGAATCCTGAGCGATAGCCACCTCTTCTTGATATTTTGTTTTCTCAGGAGGGTTACTTAGATCTTCTTCTAAGACAGAGTCGTTCTAGCCCTTTCTTAAATTATCTAACTACTCTGAGTAAGAGCTACCCCAAACCAGGTCTGGCGTATA
>BMAC01000199.1:812520-861969 GCA_014905375.1 Phtheirospermum japonicum
CGAAGCACCGAGACGAAGACGTTCGTTCAAGCTCCGATTTTAAAGACCAAGATCAACCGTTCGTAGTCCGTATCTACAGCAATCCTTCAGCACTTTTTAGACATTAATAAGTTCTCTAAACTTTAGTTATTTCTTTTAGATTAATTCTTAGTTAATTTATGTTTTTAAGTATTTATTGCTTTCCGTTTGATAATTAGAATCGTTTGAACCATTGAATCGCTGAAGCTTTGAACCTTAGATTTTGTTTTTAATAATTAATTAGTTGCTGCGTTTTACCTTCGTTCATGCTTGGTGATGAGATTGTTCATGCTTAGTTCATTTATTGCTTATGCTTGGTTAATTAGTTTATGATATGCAATTGCTTGGGAATTTTAGAATTAATTTTGTTCTTGAGAATTCATATGCTTGATAGTCGTAATCGTAGTTCAATCCATGCTAGTTAATTATAGTTGGTTAATTAGTTTAATTTAATTAGTTCAAGATAGTTAGTTATTGCTTTTTAATCTCGTAGTTATAATTTTCAAAAACCAAATTTATACAAGTTCTCGTGTTAAACATTGTGATTAAACAAACATTAAAAATTCCGAACGTCAGTCCTTGAGAGACGACTCGAGTTAAGCTTGCCAAACCTACCAGAGTGCTCGAATAATAGCTTCGTTGAGAGAATCATCGAGCGCGGGGGATGAGGAACCAATTCTTGATGTTGTGGAGCCCATCGTCGAGGTAGAGATTCCGAGCCCAACTACTTGTTTAGAGGAGGAATGTAACGATGAGGTTATGGAAGATTTGGATGAATTTGTCCCTCTTGTGCTTGATGATGTCMTGTTGGATGATGATGTGAAGATWTTGCCCTTGGGYAATCCGGAGGTTGATGTAGTGATGAGTTTGCTTGAGTCTTGCATGGAAGAATACGACGTGGTGCCAATTTTGGAGAATGTGATTGTTGAGCCTCACGTCATGCCAATAGAGATTCCGGTGGATGCTGCGAATTCAAGCTTAATTGAGGGAGTTGGAGGGGATGAGAAAATTTTAGAAAATGAATTTACTCCTCTTAAACTGGATGGTTTAGACGACAACGCCAAAATTTTCAACCGGGAGGCAGCAATTTTGGGGATAAATGCAAACAACGTTGCTGTGGACGATATAATTTTTGATGAGTTTTTAGATGAGGATGTTATGCCACACGAACCGTTAATGGACTTTAATTTTGACGTGGTGGACGAATTAATCAAGAAGAATGCGACGGCCGAGTCTCTTTTTGAGCCACCCATAGCTTTCAACAAATTAAAGATTGAGATGGAGGATGGTAAATTCTTATGTTCGACAGATTTCCTCGTTTATCCTAAGGTTGTGGATCACCATGTGCCCGAATTTATTGTTGATGTATTTATGGTGATACATTATTCGCTTTTTCGACCCCCGAAGCGAGTTAATAATTTTGTTCTACGATTTGCTTACCATGCGCGCCTTGGAGGAATACATTGTCTATGCTTACTATTGGAGAACACTAAGGCATGGCACGATCGTCACCTATTCTTAGATCCGGGATAGCAGCGTTCGTAGAAGGCGTCGAGCATGCGACGTAAAATGTTGCGCTTCTTGGGAGGCAACCCAAGCGTTAGTTTTTCTTTAATTTTTATTTCGATTTTTTTTGTTTATTTTTTTTTATTGTGTCAATTGTCGTGGTGCGTTTATGTGTGTGTTAATGTGCAGAAAATCCGATTTTACGATTTCATCTCCGCCGATCGAGGTCGCAATCCGACCCAATTTAGCCGCAGTCCGACAACCTTTTGATGAGCCGCAATCCGTCCGATTCAATTCCACATTATGTGCCACCGGGCACTTGCGCGCAACACAATTGACTACAATCGTTTTAATTCAAGACAATTCCAATCACAAGTTCAAGACGAAGGATTATTGCACAAACATTTTGGAAAGACTCAACTATCGAGTTTTCAGGGATGTTTTCTTATCTCCCTTGCTTTTATTTTCTTTGTATTTATGGCAATCAGGAGTTTGCCACATTTTTAAAGGGGGGGATGGTTGAGTGTGAATTATAGTTGAAATTTGTGCAAATTTAAAATTTTTCGTGGGTTTGTAGTGCTAAATTTTACGTGATTGATCACTATTTCTGTGCTGTATTGTGTTTGTATGGCTTGCCTGTCAAAGTTAGCTAAGTATGATTTGAGGTTTTTGTCTTTTGAGCGTGCATAAGTGCATAAAAATTCTCAAAATTATTATTATATATTTGTAAAATGGTACTTGGACGCAATTGATTTCGCGAAACCTTAAAAGTAGCGTCAATTCAAAACTTTTTCATGCAAAAAGCCTGTAAGTAGCCTGAGTGATTATCATCATAGCATGTGCTTGAATGAGTTTTGATTTGAGATCTCTTTGAAATCGCTGTGTGTAGTTGACTTTGTAAATGACGTTAAGGCACATATAAAACCCTATTCCGGCCATATTCATATATTCTAGCCACTATAAATTCCGAATGAGCCCCTCATAGCCAAATAATCCATGCCTATAGCCATGAGTGTTTTTGAGTCGACCCCTACAACCCATTAAAAGCGTGGGGTAGGAGTTGGTAATTTTGATTGGTTATTAGTGTTTTGGAGTTTTTACAAGGGATTTATGAATTTTTGTAATAAAGGATCACCATCGTTCAATAAAAAGAAAAAAAGGAGCGACCCCATAAAAAAGAATTAGAGGGGATTAAAAAAAATTTGAGAGAGAAAAAGAAAAAGAAAACAAGAAGGATGGTGAATTATGATAGTCATTGCCTATGCGCTAATGAAGGCTTATATTTTATTGTTTATTTTGTTATGAAGCCTAATGCTTAAAAGGCAAGGAGTTGAGTTGTAATAAGTGGTTTGAGCTTCAAGTCGGTTTTACGGTTTGCGAGTTGGGAAATAACCTAATTTAAAGGCTACATTATGAGCGTTTAGTGAGGTTTTTCTTTTGTACGTGGTGAGGCATCTTGCTTCGTGATTAGATTAATTGGGGGGTTATTTAGCCACACGACTTATATATTCCATACCCGTCCAACGAGCCTTACATTACAACCCGCGAAGACCTTTTCCGATTCTTAGTTTTGACAGCACACTTAATTTGCGATTGAAAAGAGATTGGTTTTCTATGCTTATTTTATGTGCTTGTATTTGTATGATTTGAGTGTATACACGTCCCATGAAGAAAATACTTGAGTGCTTTGAGCGAACACCCCTATATATTACCCTTTTGAGGATGCATGATTTTATTTTTGGAGCGACAATGTAATAAGGGTGGAGTGTTTGACGTTGCGTTACTTGTATCTATATTTTCAAAATTATGTATGTAGCATAGCACGACTCATTGCTTGAACTGATTTTCACTCTTGTTATACTTTGAAACTATTGTTTGTTCGAGGACGAACAAACCAATAAAGCGTGGGGTAGTTGATTAGCACGGATTTGTCTTGGTTTTTATTAGTATTTTAGTTTATTTTTCTTATTGTTTTTGGTATAAGTTGGACGATTTAAGCTTAATCTCGTATTTTTATAATTCCAGCTTATTTTACCGCATTTTGATCGTAATTGATGCAAGTAGGTGATATTTCGTTGTTTTTCACTTTACAGCTAAGTAACCGGAAGAGTTTAGCACGTAAAAGACGAAGTTCGATGTTCAAGAATAGAAGAACAAGCTTTCCGGCGAAACGAGTAGCAAAAGATAGAGAAAGACGGAGGCAGACGCGCAGTCGCGTCGACTGACCGCGACCGTCGATGCTCCGTCGACGCGAGCCATGATCCGCGTCAGTCGACGCAGCGTCGACGCAACTTGCTGAAGCGTCGATGTCGACGGCAACATTGACGCAACATGCTGAAGCGTCGATGTCGATGCACCCAGTCGACGCGCACGCCCAGGCAGCACCGACGCCGAGCACCAGCGCGCGTCAGTCGACGCACCGTCGACGCGACGGCCCAGAATTCGGATTTTAGGGTTTCTTGTGCGCCAAGTCATGAAATAACTATATAAACCCTTCATAATTCAGATTAAACGGAGAACCACGACCCAAAACACTTACCTAGGGTTGAGAAACCTATTTTCAACACCCTACAACATATTTTAAAGATCTACGTCGAAGATTCAAGATCTGAAGCACCGAGACGAAGACGTTCGTTCAAGCTCCGATTTTATCGACCAAGATCAATCGTTCGTAGTCCGTATCTTACAGCAATCCTTCAGCACTTTTTAGACATTAATAAGTTCTCTAAACTTTAGTTATTTCTTTTAGATTAATTCTTAGTTAATTTATATTTTTAAGTATTTATTGCTTTCCGTTTGATAATTAGAATCGTTTGAACCATTGAATCGCTGAAGCTTTGAACCTTAGATTTTGTTTTTAATAATTAATTAGTTGCTGCGTTTTAACCTTCGTTCATGCTTGGTGATGAGATTGTTCATGCTTAGTTCATTTATTGCTTATGCTTGGTTAATTAGTTTATGATATGCAATTGCTTGGGAATTTTAGAATTAATTTTGTTCTTGAGAATTCATATGCTTGATAGTCGTAATCGTAGTTCAATCCATGCTAGTTAATTATAGTTGGTTAATTAGTTTAATTTAATTAGTTCAAGATAGTTAGTTATTGGCTTTTTAATCTCGTAGTTATAATTTTCAAAAAACCAAATTTATACAAGTTCTCGTGTTAAACATTGTGATTAAACAAACATTAAAAATTCCGAACGTCAGTCCTTGAGAGACGACTCGAGTTAAGCTTGCCAAACCTACACGCGATCCCGTTATTTTGCGGGTGAGCAATTAAATTTCTGACAATTATTTATAAAGTAGGCACACACAAAAGCTCGAATCAATGACACAAATGCTTATAATGTATTTCTATAGAAATATCATTTTCCAAAGTATTCACTCAAATTCAATAATTTAATCGCTACGCCCTTTTTACTTGTAGTCCTTCTGTTCTGTTCAATGACCCTAACATGGGAAAGTGTTTCTCTCTATCACACAAGTGTAAAAATGGGACATGTATACGCTCAAATCATATTAATGCATGAACACTAACATGAGCTTGAAATTGTCTATATCCTATATAAGGCGTGTTCGAAAGACAAGAATCATAGTTGGTCTTTGTTTAGATTGTAATGTAGCCTGTTTAGTTAGGTATAAATATCTGAATATGTGACTATAATACGACCGACCGTAAAAAGTACCACAATTATCCTAAAAACTAAGGCTTGAAGCTTTTTACGCTTCATCTTAACCCAAGAACCCAATTTTTTAATAAAATTAAGCCTTTATAATGTAGGTCTCAACCATTTTCTTTTTAGCCTTTAAGCAGGCTTTTGACCAGCACACAAACCACTATATTATTTTATTTACCAGAAAATCTTGAAATTACTTCTAATTTACTAATGAAAAGATAAAAACTAGCCTTTAAGCATAGGATTTAAAATCCTATCGTCAAAGTCTTTTTCTGTCTTTTTTTTTTCTTTTTTGAAACTTAACTTTGACAAAAAGTATAATAATAAAAACAAATCCTGGCACCCTAAGAATCATTCCAATCTACTTAAACACAAAAGAGTTTTCAAATCTCAACTAACAAAATTAAAAAAACTTCGTAAGGTTTCTTGAGAGTATATGATAAGCTCGTGGCTAACAAACAATGGAAAAAATAAGGCTCTATGGGGATGATTATGGATAATCTTATTTAGTAGAACTTTTTATATGGATATTTACTTGTAAATATTTGTGTGTGATTTCTGTTTATTTTTGCATTTTGTTTTGTATGTTATAGAGGGTTTTAAGTCGGATTTCCTCTCGTTTTTCTTCCTTTTAGTATTTTGTAGGTCATGTGATTTCTATCCCATTTAACACCTTTTTCTCTTGTCATTTATTAGTTTTCATTTTAATTTGGTCTTGTTGTCTATTTCAGTTTTTCGAGCAGAGCCACATGCGTTCTCGTGAGTTACGACCAGTTCAGGACGACGGAAACCAGACACGAACTCGCAAAGCTGCAGTTGTCGACCTACAATCGACGCGTAGTCGATAGAGTGCCGACACATGCTTCTCGCCCACGTCAAAATACTCAGTCAATTGACATGTCGAGACACTCCAGCAACCGTCGATTGACGCGCCCATCAATGAGGGATCGATTCGCGCCTACCAAATGACTCGATATCCTTAGTAAATCGACACTCTGAGAACCATGCGCCACCATTGATTGATCGCTTGTGTCAATGGATAATGATTCCAGAAATACTGTCGATCGACGGTCATCATTTTCATGCAAAATTATCACGACACCCTCCTCGACCGACACTATTTAAGCATCGTCACTCTTCAGCTGAGAACAGACCAGACCAGAACTGAACACTTACCTTTTTTAAACCTAGTTGTCCATGTTTTGAATTTTTAAATCCTTCTTTCACTCTTAATGACCCTTCTTTGTACTTTTCACTTATGATTCTTGATATCGTACGATCCGGTGTTTGGATACTGAGAACTCAACTCATATGAACTTCTTTGATTTGTTTTTCTGAAATTCGTATTCGTAGTACGTTTGGGTAACTTTATTTATTTAATTCTAGTATTTATCTTGTAAATTTTGATTATTGGGTTTTAATTATATTGTTTGCATTAATGTTGGATGACCTCGCAACGCGGTAAATTTAATATTTATAAAAGTTTCCTCAACTTTCCTCCACTAACTAGTAGAAGCGGTAAGTAAGGGTCGATCCCACGCGAAGTGTAAAATAACTTGTGGTTATTCGTATTAAAATAATAAAGGGGGTAAAGAAGATGAATTGACTAATGAGAACTAAGAAAGAAATAAAGATCAAAGTAAATAAACTCAACAAACGAAACACGTGGAGAATTAATAAGAATTCAATAATAATGAGAAAACTCCAGTCCAAGCTCAGTCTTCACCCTCGATTGATTCATCTAAACAATTGTAATATCATAATTCACCTTTAGTAAGAAACTAAAAGCATTAAATAGTAATAAGCTCTGCTACTCGAATTTTCCCTTACCGAATATTTAATCAAAACAAGCTCTTCAATTAAACATAATTAATGAACAACCTAGAATAAGCTCTCTAGATTTAATCCAATAACAACATTAAACGCTAGGAAAATAGGCTAATCTAAGCAATAAACGCATAAGCTCGGTTTAATACACTCATGTTGTGTTACCCCTAATGATGCTCGACCATTAGTTACTACAAAGGAAATAGAAACCACGACAACTACACGAGAAGCAGCCCTATTTCTAGCAATTGACAACAAACCCCTAATCTAGGTGGCCAATCTAAATCAGAAAGTAAGCAATCATGTCATGAAAATTGAATAACATAAATAATCTCATATGAAGAACGTAATAGATATTACGTGAATTAATTAAAACATAATCAATCGATGGGTTTCAACGTCACAAGGAACGGAATTAATTAACTACTCACTCATGGTGTTCATGAAATAACAAAAGAAAAATAAAATATATAAACATAGTTCTTAAGTAAGAAGGGGAAAAGAAAGAGTAGATCTTGAATCTTCAAGGTAGAATCTTCAATCTCTTGGATGGAGGAAGGATTTAGATTCCTCTTTATGCCTTGGAACCCTAAGAATGTCAATAATCCCGTTTTAGCTGAAGTGTGGAAGGTATTTATAAGTTTCCAAGTAATTAAAGTGCAGATTTCCTTCCAAAAATAGGTTTCACATCGTCGTCGATCGACGGGGTCGATCGACGGGTGTTCCAGGATTGCATCGGTCAAGTGCGTCGACCGACGGGCTTCAATCGACGTGGACAGAGAGTCTCGTCAATGGGTTGTCGACATGGTGTTCGATCGATGCGCACGGCTCTAGTGCGTTGACGTCACATCGACGCCTACATCGATCGACGGGTTTGCTACGCGTCACTTTTCTTCACCGAAATCAATCTACGAACCATCCGACGGTCATTGTCACACTAATTAAGCACAAAATACTGCAAAATAAGTGAAAAACATGCAATTGGTGCTCTTCCATTCTCAAAAACATATATACAAGAAATGATTAGATACGACAATATGAAACGCATAAAAGTATATTCCTGAACCATTAATTACCTCACAGTTTCTCGCATATCAAAATCCCCCAAACTTAAACCATTTCTTGTCCTCAAACAATTTAAAGCACAAAACACATATAACATCAAGAAAATGGTTATTTTCTCAGGTCATCGCACTTCCACACTAGTAAGTCACTCGAATTGCTCAAATAAACTCATCCGGACTCTAGACACCCTTATATTTCTAAAAATCGCAGGCATTTCAAGTATCGACTAAAGCGACCCAGTAGATTGGCAACCCCTTTTCATATACGCCACATCAATGTACTATGGTGCCTCCTCGTTACTCGATGGTTTGGCTACTATCCATTGTTGGTTGCGACCAAATATCTCGTCCACCAATTTATTTATTCTAATTTTTATTGAGGCCTGCAACTCCGCACTACCATTCTTGACTTGATAATTAGGACTAGGCGCTGAGCAGGAGGATCGTATTAGTTAGAAATTTGATTTGTCGAGCTTCACCTCCGATTTATTAGGATGCGTCATTTGAGTATAAGCATATGTGCGTTAAATGTCGGGCTACTAGTCGTGTCTTCATTAGAAATCGCCCGTAGTAAGTGAAACGAACCAACTGTTTCAACACCTCAATCTTATATATATATATATATATATATATATATATATATATATATATATATATATATATATATATAACTACGCCTTGCCGGTATTTCTCCAACTGGAATTCAATAATTTCTGTTTCAACTAACGAGATATTCTCACACAACCGCCAACTTCAAGGCCCCACACAAACTCGAATTGAGTACGGCAACCACAAGGACACCTCAACAACGTAAATAGGCTAGAACTGAAGCCCCGCAAATGAATCACAAAAGTACTAACAATCATGCTCTTGATCACTAAATCAAATGATGCCTGAAGACTTTAACCAAAACATAATTCGCCTAAGCAATGCAAGTAAGTACTATTAAAACTAGAAACTAACTCTTGAACCATCATAGCAAATAGACCATTAATTCCCAACTATTATGCTACTCTCTTCTCTCTTCTTTTTCAAACTACACAACATTCATCACCAAAAATCTCAAAAATCTCAGCACCACATATATCATAGACCATTAATCCCCCCTAAACTAAAACCTTTCTTGTCCTCAAGTAAGCATAAAACAATAATAAATATGAGGGAAGGGTAGGAAGAGAAATCACCCGAGTAAATGATGTAAAGGTCCCGGTGCTGACAATCACGACGAATGTTCTTCACCAAATAATCCCAAACATCCAAATACTTCAACCAAGCCTTTATCCCCCTTCAACTGTGAGATAGAATGAAAGATGGAAAACAAAGATAAAATTTAAAATAAAAACAATGTAAACATTAGGTTGCCTCCCAACAAGTGCCTTTGTTTAACGTCATTGGCTCGACATAATACTTCCCTTTTAGTTAGTAGTCCAAGGAGCTTTTGGCAGTGGTCTCAACATGACTGGAAATCTCTCAAATCCAATCTCCATAAACTCCGCTCGTTTCAAAATTGGGTGCTTAACTGGGTCTTTTTGACTTGGTGTCAAATCCATAAAGAAATTGGTGAAAACATTTTCGCCCATCATCACATGTGGAAACATTAGTCTCTGCCTTCTTGAAAATATCTCGCACATGCTTCTTTGTGTCCTCCGTCACTTGGTGCTTAATTTATAATGGAAATGGCAACGAATCGGATCTAATAGGAATAATGGTGGAATTATAGTTATTGTTTGTAGAATCGAGTAGGTTGTCATCGGGTAATCCGATATTAGCGTGTGTCTGCTCTGTTTTTTCTTTCTCTTTCTCGTTTTCATCCTCTAATTCAGGTGCTGGATTCTTCAAAGCTTCCAATTAATATCCGCTTCGCAACATAATGGCACTCACATTCTCCATATTTTCCTCAGGTTCAGAAGGTGATCGTCCACCTCCACGCGCATCCAACCATCTTATGTGGTCCGCCATTTGACTCACTTGAAGTTCTAGATTCTTTATACTGGACCGATTGTTGTGCTGATACTCATCCATCTTCTGCTAAAGTTTCAAGGTATTCGATGCCATGGCTTTCACCATCTCCTCGAGTGATGGGGATGAGTCTTCCGCATGTGGGCGATTATTGTATTGTCTCGGAAGATTCTGCCCCTTTGAAAATTTTAAGGTGGTCTTTGGTCTTAATCGCCAAAGGAATTCCCTGCTAATTTCGATAGCTAAAATTCGGATGGTCTCTCTAGCCTGGGTTGTAAGTATTGGAATATAGATCGTACTTCCTTCCTTGCCAGTAACCAGTCCCTACCACATTAGTGTGTAGTGTTGGAAAGTCATCGGTGACATGATCCAATGTTTGACAAATTACGCATGGTCGAACCTTAGGATGTCCCCCCGTAGCAAATTTAGTGATCACGGAAGTCAAATCATTTATTTGAGCTTACAACGAACTAGTTCTTACCTCATTTACCGACTTCAATGAAACATCACGACTGCTGAACTATTGGGAATTCACTTCCATGTTTGAGATCAACTCCTTTTCTGTTGTAGGTGTCTTGTTTATAAGTGTTCCTCCGCTCGCTGCATCTATCATATTCCTATTCGTGAGACAAATAACTCATAAAAGTATTGTATCAAAAAATGCTCGCCCAATTTATGTTGCGGACAACTAGCGACGAGTCTCTTGGATCGCTCCCAATACTCATGCAATGTCTCCCCCTGTGATTGCCTCACTACACAAATATCCTTACGAAGGTTAGCCACTCTCAAAGCAGAAAATACCTCTGTAAAAATGCTCATTCTAAAGCTCCCCACGTGGTGATATATCCCGATGGCAAGTAATAGAGCCAATCTTTGGCTAGGTCCTTCATTAAAAATAGAAACACCCGTAGTTTGATTTGTTCATCAGTTACTTCGGCGGGCTTTATGCTCGTGCATATGGCATGTAATTCCTTCAAATTCTTGTGCGTATCTTCACCATCTAATCCATGAAACGACGGTGGATGATGGATTAAATCTGATCTCAATTTGAATGTAGCATCCTCCACGGTTGAAAATGTGATGCAAAGTTGTTGTGGGAGATCCGGGTTTTCTAGCTCTTTCAACGTGCATTCTCCGCCTACTGCCATAGTTATGTTCTCAAGTTTACTCACCTACAAAAACTTAAACAAGGCTTAGTTTTTTTTATTGAATAAATATACTTAATACGTAAAAATCACAATTTAAACGTGTCACTTCTCGACAACGTCGCCAAAATTTGACCGCTCGTCGCAACGCAGTAAATTTAATATTTATAAAAGTTTCCTCAACTTCCTCCACTAACTAATAGAAGTGGTAAGTAAGGGTCGATCCCACGAGGAGTGTGTATTAACTTGTGATTATTCATATTAAAATAATAAAGGGGGTAAAGAAGATGAACTAACTAATGAGAACTAAGAAAGAAATAAAGATAAAAGTAAGTAAACTCAAACAAATGAAACACGTGGAGAGTTAAAAATAATTCAATAATAATGAGAAAACTCCAGTCCAAGTTTAGTTTCCACCCTCGATCAATTCATCTAACCAATTTTAATATCTTAATTCACCTTTCATAAGAAACTAACAGCCCTAAATTGGAATAAGCTCTGCAACTCGAATTTGACCTTACCGAATATTTAATCAAAACAAGCTCTTCAATTAAACCTAATTAATGAACAAGCTAGAATAAGCTCTCTAGATTTAATCCAATAATAGCATTAAACTCTAGGCAAATAGGCTAATCTAAGTAATATATTCATAAGCTGAGTTTAATACACTTATGCTGTGTTACCACTAATGATGCTCGACCATTAGTTGCGACAAAGAAAATAGAAACCATGAAAATTACACAGGAAGCAGCCCCATTTCTAGCAATTGAAAACCAACCCCTAATCTAGGTGGCCAATCTAAATCATAAAGTAAGAAATAATGTCATGAAAATAGAATAACACAAACAATCTCATATGAAGAACGAAGTAGATATTACGGGAATTAATTAAAACATAATCAATCACTGGGTTTCAACGTCACAAGGACCGGAATTAATTAACTACTCACTTGGATCTTGAATCATCAAGGTAGAATCTTTAATCTCTTGGATGGAGGAAGGATTTAGACTCCTATTGATGCCTTAGAACCCTAGGAATGTTAATAATACCATTCTTGCTGAAATATGGAAGGTATTTATAAGTCTCCAAGTAATTAAAGTGCAGATTTCCTTCCAAAAATAAGTTTTCACGTCGGCGTCGACATGGCGTTGATCGACGGGTGTTCCAGGATTGCGTCGACCGATTGGGTTGGATCAATGTGGATAGAGAGTCTCATCGATGGGTTGTCGACATGGTAGTCGATCGACGCGTGCAGCTCTAGTGCGTCGATGCCTACGTCGATCGATGGGTTTTCTACGCGTCACTCTTCTTCACCGAAATTAATCTATGAACCATCCGGCGATCATTGTCACACCAATCGAGTACAAAATACTGTAAAATAAGTGAAAACATGAAATTGGTGCTCTACCATTCTCAGAAACATATATACGAGAAATGATTAGATATGACAATATGAAACACATAAAAGTATATTCTTAAACCATTAATTATCACACAGTTTCTCGCATATCATTGGATCTTGTTTATTCGTATGCTTTGATGCTGATTTTGTTTGCGTAGATTGGTGAATTTCTTTTGTGATTTTGTCGTTTATTCAATCTCGGTTTTAATTCTTTGTTGTTTATATGTTAGTGATTTTCATGTCTATGTTGGTCCTAGTAATTTGATCAAACACCTTTAGTCGTTACTTGTTATTTATAGTTTCTTTTTTACCATGTTTATTCTCATATTCGGAAAACTCATTTGATCCGTTAGCTTAATCGATCACTTGATTTGTTTAAGTTTAACATTGAGATGTTCAATTACTTCTAGTTCTTAATATCAAAACAAACCACCAACTTTCTTGATCGTGTGTGTAGCAGATTTGTGTTTAAACGAACATTTTGATTACAATTGTCATTCATCGAGAGATTCAACTCGAGTCAAACTTATCACTTGCAATCACTTCGTTCTTTTGTGGACGAATCTTTTTCAATAATTTATCTAAATTATTTTCAAATCTTCCGTATAGTGAGATAGAAACCAGAACAAGTTCTAAAGAGATACATACACAAACGATAATCACAAAATGTTTCTCACAAGGCATATCATTTTTCAAAACAAGAAGTCAAGATTTTCCGGTTAAGGTGTGACATTAACTTTCAACCATGCGTTTTTGTAAATTTTATAAGTAATTTTTTAAATGAACTCAGCCTGAGCACATCATCAAATATTTCACCAAAATTCTACACAAATGTATATTTCATCAAATGAATCAAATATTTTTATAAATAAAATTATCCTCAAATCCCATTTTATTTCTAATAAAATAATAAAACGTTCAAATAAAGAAAAAATAAGAAAGATAAAAATAAAGTAAAATAACAACCAATGCAATCCTATATGTAATGTAAAGTAATAATACATGACCAAAGTAAACCACATTTCCTTATCCTAAACTTAATTGCTACTATAAAGTTGACCGCTCCCTATTTTACGAGGGATAGGTTTGAGTTATAAGAACTTGTTCTTTTATATACTCTATCTAAACTGAAAGTATACGATGTAGATACAATACAAAATTAGTATGGCCGAATCTCGACTAAAATGTAGGATTCATTCATTAACTTTGTGGACTTGACAAAAATGGTCCACAAATACAAGGTTGACAAGTTTAGTCCACCAACTAAATTTTTGTCGCAAATTTAGTCCAACTTTCACCCAAAATAGAAATTATTACCAAATAATAGCACAAGACACACACGTGACCCCAAAATTTGGACTAAATATTCAACAAAATTTAAATGGTGGATTAAATTTGCCACCCTCTGAATTTTGACAGCAAGTTTTTGTCAAAATTCCCAAAACTGGACTAATTGTGCGAAATTTTTTTTATTGGTGGATTATATTTTCCACCCTTGTATTTATTGGACCATTTTTGCCAAGTCAAAAAAAAAAAGGATGAATTCTACATTTTAGCCGCCGAATCCCAAAGGACCATATAACGCTTTTATGTTGGTAAGTAATATAATATGAATAATGTAGTTTTATCTAACGATATGAATTTGGGTATTGTCGTTTTAAAAACGACCAACGTAAACTAATTCAAATTATCAACTAAGAAATTATCTAAAAGCAAGGCACCATCTGTAAAATTAAATAACTCAAATGCTACGAAATATTTATGGGTTTGGGGTTGTAATAAAATCTTAATGTTCATCCTTTTCGTTCTTTCAAGTATTTTGTGATTCAATTCACTTATAGTTCAGCCCTTCTCTCGAAGTGTATAAACCGTAGATTCTAAGTATGAAATAACGTACCCATTTAAATTAATACTTAGAACTTCAAAAGTTTTTAAAGATCTTTACGATCTCACTACTAATCGCAAACCTATCGGTCATGTTGGTTAGAGTGTTTCATATTCGGAAGTCTATTGATAAACGTCATCTCCCAAATTATAATTTATCAAACTATTAGTTTTGAAAGGTTGTCAATCAATCATAATTTTTAGAAACACAAATGGTTATCAAGCACTTATGAACCAATAAAATCAAACACAAAAATAAATAAAATGATCATACTTGAACCGAAAGAATTATTAAAATATTATTCAATAATTATTTATTTCAAGCCCCAAAATAAGGGAAAATTTTAGCTAGACATGTTCATAAATTTACTCAAGTATTTTATCGAACACTTAGTTTACATAATGAAAGGCAAAGAGAAATCTAAACCCTTGACTAGATCTTCCAATCTTCATGATTCACGTCATTTTTCCTCCAACTCACTCTCATAATTATATACTAAACTGTGGTGGATGATGTTCTACGATGATAAGGAATACGAAGATTGATGTTTCTAGACAGGTTCTAGGCTGCATTTATAGTTTAAAATCAAAATCCCAGCCTTATCTCTGATATGGATCTATTTTATAACATCTTTGACTCGTTAACGACCTCACTATCAACCGCTAACTGGGTCGCTAATGGTATCCTTGAAAACAACATACAATTACGACCAAACTATCAACCGCTAGTGTAGTCGGTAGTGGTGTTCTGGGCTCCATTGATCCGGTGGGCTCATGGACTTGCTCCAGTTTTAGCCCAACAATCTCTTTTCTTCCTTTGCTCTTGTCCAAACCACTATATCTATTATCATACTTAATCCTTAATAAGCTCCAAATTCCTATAAAAATAACCAAAACATACAAAACACGTAATAACATCCAATAGTATAAAATAAATTAAAAAGGCATTGTAAAAGCACAACTACCAGTTGAAATGTACTTAAAACTGTGTTTATCAAAAGCACAGAAAGAAAGTAGTTTTATATTGGTTGTGACTCACCAAGTCTAAGGCGAGTTAGGCGGGGAGTGACTCGGTGTCGACTCCCCTTCGTAGGGATTACCTCCTTGTTGGTTTTCGGAGGGACTACCTCCACGTTTGTTCGAGGTGCGTCTCGACACCATTTTCTTTATTGTTGGTATGTCTCCCAACTAGTGCTAATTTAACATCTTTAGCTAGACGCTTTCTTCTTTCAAGAGCTTGCTTTACAACCTAAAATCGAATAAATCAAAGCTTCAATCAAAAATAAAGTGTAACCAATGTTTAAATTAAAACTAGTTTACTAATTACATTATCATCAATTTCCAATCAATTGGTCCCAACAACATAACCAAAAATTTTACCACTCCTAATTTAAGGGTCGGTGTGTAATAAAAAATTGTTTGTTTGTTATACTCTATCTAGCCGCAGGTATACAAATATTGATGTAGTACAAATGAACAAGGTTGATTTCCAAAGGAACAAATCTTAGAATTTGACAAGTAATGTTATTAATAAACTAATTTTACATAAACTATATAAACGATGATTTGTTTTGTGTCGTTAATAATGACAAACATAAGATAAACTAATTACTCTAATTTACCAAGAACAAAAGCACAATAATAAGAAGAGGGGTTTTCAAATGACACAGAGCTAATCTAGGGTTTGGGACTTCAACGAACTTTCGATGTCTATCATGTTTATTCACTCGAGTATTATTGTGATTCAGTTATTATAAGTCAATCACCATTTTACTTTATTCCTTCTCTCGAAGTAACTAAAACATGTATTTTAAATGTGAGACGCATTGTCAAGATTATATTTAGAACTCCAAATCTTTTTAAAGATTTATACGACTTCACTACTAATCTCAAACCTCCAGAGTGTCTCAAGTTTGAAAGCCTAATTGAGAAACCTTATCTCTCGAATTATAATTTATCAAAGCTAGTAGTTATAAAAGGTTTCCAACCGATCATAACTTTATAAACTCAAAAGGTTGACAATCGATTGTGTAACGATGAGTTACAAACACACACAAAAAAAAGTAAAAGGATAATCGAATGTGAAATATTCTCAATCAACCAAGTATTATTGTGATATATATCAATATATGTTAATCACAAATATAGTCTGACCCTTCTCTCAAAGTGATTAAACCGTAACTTCTAAATGCGAGATGCATTTTCATTTGCAATTAGAACTCCTAAAAACTTCAAAGATTTTAACAACATCACTCTTATCTGAAATCTCTCAATCTTGTTCATTAGAGTGTATAAAATTTGTAGTTCTATTAAAAAAAACTCGTCTCTCAGTCTTATTTATTAGAGTGTTTAGAATTCGTAGTTCTAATAACAAAACCCATCTCTCAATTTATTGATTCTTAAAACTAATACCCATAAAATGTTTATCAAGCAATTATACATATATGTAAACCAAGAATCAATAATATTGAAAGGACCATATGATTGATTGAAAGAAATTTTCAAACAATAATGGTTCATCATTTACAAAACCCCACAATATGATAAAATTAGTTAGACATGATTAAACACTAATTTGGGCATTTCATCGAACACATAATATTCATAAAAAAAGAAAGTGTAAATGGTAGGATAATTGTGTATCCTTTGATCTGCTCATTTTTTGTATTTCTCCTCTAAATCTCCTTCAATCTCTCTATCCCACTCTTTTTTGAGTATTTTTGGTGGTGTATAATGGTTTCGAAGCTAACGGGTGGTGAAGGATGTCTATGGCCAACTTCTTGGCCCTCCTTTTATAGTCAAAAATGAAATTCTAACATTTTAAACCTAATTTTGAAATGTCTTTTAATGTTCTGGACCATTGGAGACATGGTTATCGACCGCTTTGGGTCGCTAATGGTTCTACAGTAGCGACTTGAGTATCAACCAGTAATTGGGTCACCAATGGTCTTCTTGAAAATTGGTCACAGTAGAGGGCTGAGTATCGACCGCTAACGGGGTCGCTAATGGTCTTCTGGGCTCCGTTGACACTTTGACTTCATGGACTTGCTCCAATCATGGCTCAATGGACTCTTCTCTTCACTTTCTTTAGTCTATTTCTTCATCTATAAGCTCAATCGAACCAAAATGGCTCCAAAATCCTATAAAACAACATAAAACAACCAAACACTTAAATTGTTAGAATATTATGAATTAAATTAAATAGACGTTAAAAGCGTACAAATAGTAGTTGAAACCTAATTTAATAAGTCTCAATATGTAAGAATAATACATGTTATCATGGGTCCGGGAGGGTTGTGGGGTTGTTTTATGGCATGGGTCCTCCTCCACCGATAGAGGATTTAAGGGTCTAGAGAGAATATGACATTGATATTATATTTTTAAAATCTCCATGAATGTTTTTAGGGGTGCAGTTGTCATATCACAACACATGTATTATTGGAGAAAAAAAGACGGATAACCTATTCACAATAAAAGTCATGTATTTATTCGTTATTCCCCCTTAAATTTATTATTATTATTTTATGTCTTTATGTATGTAAAATGAATATGAGTCTTAAACCATGGGAATTATATTATTTAAATAAGTGTTATTTGTGTTGGTATCCCACCATGCCGAAATTCTTAAATCTGCTACTAAACATATACGCCGAGGGCGGGAAATATATTAGATGGACCCAGGTGCATCATTTAAGGTGCAGTCAATCCAACTTTTATTACCTCACATGTGTGGGTTATTATTTTCATCCAAATTGGAACGACCTTGCTCTCTCTCTCTCTCTCTCTCATCTCTTCCCCATTGATTAGCCTTTCTCTCATTTCACCGTGATGCAACAGCCAGCCGATATCTCTTTCCCGATGCGATGGATACGATCTCTTTGTTGTGGTGAGATATACTTTATTTTTCTGGTTCTTGTGTGAGGACATCATCAATTCCCCGATTATTTCAATTACTTTGTTCTTGATTCGATTGCGATCTCTTTTTAATGAACGAGATTTCGGGGGCAAGATCTTAATTTTTTATTTTTAGGGTTGGTGTTTACATTATTTTAGTGTGATTTTAATTTTTTTATTTTGAGTCTTGAGTAGGGTTTTTGATTTTTTGATTTTTCAGTTTGTAGCATTGATCTTGAAAATAATTAAGTTCTGATGCAAATTGGAATTAAAACACTTTTGAAATAACTTTGACTTTTGATGTCGATCAAACAATTATATGTTTTAATATATATTAGTTCATGTTAATGGTTCAAATTTTAAAGTGAAAATGAACAAATTGATTCATAATTCTACCTTATAATTACCCAAATGATGGAACACCAATGTTCTTAAACCAATTTTGAACTAGCACGAAGTTTAAATGATTAGAATAGGTATTATGTGTCAAGATTACTTTGACAAACAAACTATAATGTGTTTTTGAATCTTAACGGAAATTGATGGTTTCGAATTTTGATGTGCAACTTGTTAGGCTCTACTTTCTGCCACTAGTTACCCATTTGTTTACAATTATTGTTACATTAACACAAGCTGCTTAAGTTGCCTTGAAATTGCTATTGTTCAACTAATAAAGGATCGTGGAGTACTTGACAACAAGCAAAGTATACTGGTTTTATCTGGGTTCATATTGTGATCAAGACTTATAACTATCAATCTTATTGTAATAACACAACTATATTTTCCCTTTACTTTGATTTTATCATCATCATCATCATCATCATCATCATCATCATCATCATCATCATCATCATCATCATCATCATCATTATTATTATTATTATTATTATTATTATTATTATTATTATTATTATTGATTTTCAGATATATGTTGTTGCCTTGCTAGAGTCAAAGAATTTGCCTTCGTGAAGGTTTGATTACTATAGATGATTTATTTTAATTACCAAATTATTTATATTAATGGAGAAAAATAGTAAAATTTATGCATCAACTTAGTTTTACTAGTGTTTGCTTAGTCTGGGCAGAATTTGGATGAACATGGTTTTCTTGTTCTACATCCCATAGATTTCAATCCTCATTGCCTTATCATATCGCTCATCTAAGGACATCCACTATAAGTGTTAAAGCTCAAAACGCCTAGAGTGTTTTGTTCTGGGCAAACACTTGTGTTAGGCCAGATTAACGGGTCATGACCTGTTAGGCCATCTG
The DNA here is from genome assembly GCA_014905375.1 of Phtheirospermum japonicum. NCBI lineage: Eukaryota > Viridiplantae > Streptophyta > Magnoliopsida > Lamiales > Orobanchaceae > Phtheirospermum > Phtheirospermum japonicum. Next base: position 832,166 of record BMAC01000199.1, read on the forward strand.
ACCTGATACTATAATGTATTAGTCACTTGTGTTAGGCCAGATTAACGGGTCATGACCTGTTAGGCCATCTGACCCGATACTATAATGTATTGGTTTTTATACCGTAAAGTATTAGTTTTTCATAAATCTCTGACCTGTGCTACGATGTACTGGTTTTTTGTACTGTGATGTATTTATACTATGATGTATTAGTTTTTTATTATAATGTATTGGTTTTTGCACTATAATGTATTGATATGAGATTTTGGCCTAACGGATGATTCGTTAGTCCGGCCTAACAAGAGTGTTGCCCGTTCTGTTACTCTACCACGTAATGACATTTGTGATTTAGTGATACCCTTTTCATAAATAGTATGATTATCACTGGTGATTCTTGGTTACTATTTTACATAACAGAAGATAAAATATCATTGCCAGGTTTCAGATTCCAGTGATCTATAGGCTACTAGTTTGGAAATCTTGTGATCGGCCAATTTCAAAAATGAGATAATATTATAGGTTAATTTGGTGGATCTGTTTTACAAGTCTCTATAGGCGTTTGGTTGAAGAATTACTATCAACAAATATCTAAGTAAATAATTTAGAATTTAATGTTTTGTCAGATGAAAATTAACATTGTCTATGAAACTGGAGGTCTGAAATTAGTGATGTTAGTTATGGCCATATTTGAAATAATCGTGAAACTAAATCTGAAATAAATCCTCCATTATATAGATGAACATCAATATCCCCCATCTATGCCATCTATCTTATTGTCTATATATGGCCCATTACGTATGCATGCCCTAGAATGAGCTAGCTTAATCGTGAAACTAAATTGTAATAGGGGGTTTATTTCAAATATTTTAAAAATGGGGGACTTATTTCCACTTGACTTAGAGCTTGAAGCAACTACTAGAAAGTCTAAGGCAGAAAATTGAGCCATGGAGAAATAGAGCAACATATATACATAAGGCGACACTAATAATTCCAAGGATGATAGTATTCAGAATACAAGAGCCGAACGTGCATGAGAAATGGCTGAAGAAGTAATATGAGAAGCAATTGAATGGGAATTGAATAAGGAAGCGAAGTGATGGAATGAGTATGAGCTGAAAATGAGCATCGACTTAAGACGAGGCAAAATGAATTCACGATGAGATTCAACATTAATCTATTTGGGATCATTTTAAGAATACGATAAACCAAACTTTTAGTGGAATGGCGCACATCCCTGTTCAAACTAATATTTCAAAGCCAATCAATCCTTAATTTAAATGGTTTCTCAAGAGTAGTTTGGGAGTTCACTAAATGAAGACCCCCACGAACATCCTACACGTTCTCTACTAGTACGATCATCAAAATATAAATGGCATGTCACAAGATGCTTTCCATCTCCATTTATTTTCTCTCTCTTTAAGGGACAAGGTGAATCATCGGTTGAGATAGTAGATTATGAGAGCATTAAGATGTCCAATAAGTTGAAGGATAAGTTTCTTAGGCAATATTTCCCACCAGCGAAAACGATGCACTTAACGAACAAGATTACGAGATTTACGCAAGAGAATTTGAAGCTATTGCAAGAGGTTTACAATAGATTCTGATAGCTAGCTCAAAGGTGTCACTGACATGAGATTTTGGAGGCACAACAGTTATGTTTCTTTTATCATATGTTAAGGAGTCATACTCGAGCATTGATCGATGCAACGGCTATAGAATCATTGTTGGCAAAAAGTACGAGAGATGCTTTTGCTCTCGTTGAAGACATGGATATGAAATATTATCAATGTCCTTATAAAAGATCTTCTATAGAGGGTGTAGCCAAGGTTAAAGAAGTGGATTCCCTCAAGGAAATACTCATTTAATTGGCAATTCTAACAAATTAATTACAATCAACAACTAAGGGAGAGCCACTTAAGAATGAAGATTTCTCGAAAGACCCTTTAGAAGTGAATTATATGGAGCGGTCTTACAACAATAACTGGGGAGGATCTTATCCAAATTATTGAAGTAATTCAACTTGTCATATGGTAATATGAAGAATGTACTTCAACGTCATCCAAATTTCAAAGTCGTTAATGGTGATATAGTTTAAGATAAGGAGCAATCATTATAAGCGGTTCTCAATGTTTTTATGAAAGAATTTCACCACAATTTCGTGAAGAATGAGGCAAAATTAGATGTGGTTGTTGATCAAAATATGGTTTGGACCAATACAATTTGAACACATTTTAATAATCTTGACACTCAAGTTGGTCAACTAAAAAGGAAGATAAGTGGAATTTGTGAGAAGAGTAAATTTCCAAGTGATGTAGAATGAATCTAAAAGAGTCCTGCAATGTTATCATTCAAAGAAATGTTATGAAATGGGTGCATGGAGAACCTAGGAGGATTAATATACAAGATATTGGCAAGTCTTGTAATGTTTTTATGCGTCATAAACACCCCGAGAAGAAAAAGGATCTCATAGGTTTTGTCATTTTGTGCAACTTCAAGGATTTGGGTGTTAAAAGTGCTCTTTGTGATTTGGGAGCAATTGTAAATGTTATGTCCTTAAAAACATTTCAAAAATTAGGCCTCATAATTATGAGGATGATGGACATAACATTGACATTAGTGAGTCAAACGATGATTCGACCCAGAGAAATTGTAGAAGATGTGATCATCAATATCAGATCATTTAATTATCTTGTGGACTTTGTGGTTATTTGCATTGAAGACAATGGGTATGTTCCACTTGTTCTCTAAATGCCAATCTTATATACAACACATGCATCAATCAACATGAAGATGGGAGTTCAAATACTTAATTATTTGATAAATTTATTCGCTTTACACTTTTCCATGACTCTTTAACAGTAGTGATGATGAGTTTATTTATAATATATGCAGTAGTAGTAAAGAAAAGGGATAGTTTTTCTTTGCCCCCCAATGTATGCAGTTTTTTCCACTTTACCCCCCGAAATATTTTTTATTTCACTTTGCCCCCTTATGTACAATATTTCTCGAAGTTGCCCCCCAAACTTTATTTCCGGCGGAATATTGCTTCTAGATTCCATCGACGGTCAGTTGGGGGGCAAAGTGAAAGAATCTAATAGTTTGGGGGGTAAAGTGCAAAAAATCTTATAGTTTGGGGGCAAATTAAAATAATATAAACATTAAAGTTTTGTTTTAAATCTTATATTTGAAAAAGATATATAATTCTTATCTTATACTCACACACACACAAAGTTGTCAAAATAATTCCAAATAAAAAAAAAACACATAAATTTTCAATTAATATTTATAATTTTCTAAATATAAATATTGTCAATACATCTTTTATATTATTAATTATTAAATACATGACTAAGTATTATGTAAATTATTATGATACAAAATATATTATTATGTAAATTATTATGATACAAAATACACCTTTATTTTATTTTGTTCAATCATAATAATATATTATTATGTTACTTAGTCTAATAATATATATACTCAAGAGTGATCAATATTTTAGTTAATTGTATTTATAACTATATAGTAATGATCACCGTACAATTTGATCATTAAACCGCATAGCTGATTTTTTTTTTTTTTTTCAATGACGAGACTTTTAGGAAAGTACTTAATATAGCCCTTATCCCACGGTTTAATTTGGGTTTTGCGCAAAGTGTTTATGGAGCTTTGGATAATTAAAGTATGATGAAAAATATGGTCTCTTATTAGGAGGATACTAATATTGAAGGGTTTTGATGGTATGTATTGGGAGAATGGAAATCGCAAAGGTTTTGAAGTATTACACAAACACACGCACAAAGAAAAAGAAAAAGCGCTTGAGCAGTATATGTTGAAATATTGTTTATGCGCATGTGTACATATTCATGGGAATTTGGTTTACCAATCTAGTTATTAATGTCGATCATTAGTGTTGATCAATAGTAGTACTTGGATGCTATATATTAATAATTGAACAATATTTAGTTTGTGCTTAACAAGGTTACATTTTGACTGGGACTTTGAAACTTTTCAAACTTGTGGGATTGAAATTAAGTTGAAATATAAAATCCTTCTGTGTAATGAATTAACAAAGAAAATTATAGAAGAGTTACATTTTATTTTGTGTAATGAGTTACATTTTATTTTGTTCAATCATTATGTGTTAAATTATAAAATCCTTATGTGTAATGAGTTACATTTTATTTTGTTCAATCATAATAAATAATAATATATTATTATGTTACTTAGCCTAATAATTTACATAATACTTAGTCATGTGTTTCATATTTAATATTATAAAAGATGTATTGACAATATTTATATTTAGAAAACTATAAATATTAATTGGAAATTTATGGGGTTTTTTTTTAATTGAAATTGTATTGACAACTTTGTGTGTGTGTGAGTATAAAATAAAAATTATATATCTTTTTCAAATATAAATTTTTAAAACAAAATTTTAATATTTATATTATTTTAATCTGCCCCACAAACTATAATATTTTTTGCACTTTACCCCCCAAACTATAAGATTCTTTCACTTTGCCCACCAACTGACCGTCGATGGAATTTAGAAGGAATATTCTGCCGGAAATAAAGTTTGGGGGGCAACGTCGAAAATTATTGTACATCAGGGGGCAAAGTGAAACAAAAAATACTTAGGGGGGCAAAGTGAAAAAAATTGCATACTTTGGGAGGCAAAAAAAAATTATCCCTAAAGAAAATGATGATAAGGGCGTTCTCGACAAGCACAGAGATATGGACGCACCTTAGAATTAAATAAGCATCTGAAGACGTTAAATTTAGCACTTTTGGGGAGACAACCCAACCAAAATTTATTTTTTTATTTTCTATATTTATCCCAGTTTAATTTTATGTTTCTTAAATAAAAATAAAAAAATAAATTGTAGTGCTCCTGAGTTAGCAACCAAGTGGTAGCTCGAGTGCCTGGTTTGGTTGGACTACAGTGTCGTACCGAGTTGACACCCGACTTGTAAGTCAGGTGTTTTTGACTAATAAATGCACACTCGAAGGCATTTTATTTTTTGATCTTATGTTAGGTTTATTTTCTTTTGATTACATGTTTGTGCTATTTTTTTGGCAATTCTATATATTTGTGATGTAATTATGGGTATTGGTGATTTTTGTTCAATTTTGTTAATTATGTGTATTGTAGGGTGACGGTATGTTAATGTTGCATTCTTAAAATAGATTTAATTGTTATGATGTAATTTCTCAGTATTCTTGTTAACACTACTACCTTACTGGTTATGTTAATAATATTACGAATAGTGGTAATTTGTATGTTTGTTGATTGTATATTTTTTTATTCTGTAGCTGCGCAGTCCTTTTAATTCCTCATTTTCTGTCATTTGCATATGAAATGGATAGAGATTCTTATATTGTGTTAATTCTTGTACGACCTACACTAATTATTATGAGGGCGAGGTCGATTTTTTGTTGGAATGATGTTGTAAAGTTCCGTTACTCATTACCAAAATATATATAAGGGGCAATATATTGAAATTTATGTTTCAAAATATAATGAAAGAATGAATATCTATTGGGTTGGTTCATTTGACGATAGTTTTTCTATGGTAGATGGAGATGAGGTTTTGGGTGATACATTCAAGTTTGAAGCTGGAAGCGATTTCTTTCTGATGAGTGTCCTAGTTACATTAAATATATTGGTGATGAGTTTGGTACCGTTGATAACTTTCGAGATAAACTTAAGAAATATGTCGTTGGGAGCTAGTTTTAATTTTAAGTTTAATTACAAGAGGAATGCGAGTGATTGTGTGCAAGTTGTTAGTGATGAGTGACATACTTTTATCTTGTACTTGTCAATTATTTTTGTAAATTGAAAAATAGTTTTTATGGTGCATAGATTTATTTTTTGTTATGACAGTTTTATCGTCATTATGATTTTTATAATGTATTTAGTATTTCTAAATCATTCTACCCTTACTCGCTCAATTAGACTTTGTAATTCATCTGAATTTTCTTTTCCAATGATTCTTTCAAGTTAATTTTTACAACTTTTAAGTTAAGACACATATTACCGATGGTGATAATATTTATTACTAATCGTGATTATAATCATTTTTTCATCACCTTTTTTGATAATGATACAAATGATGTATTTTTCTGATACGTCACTATGTAAAAATAATTGGTGGTATAATTATAATATATTCGAAACATGACATCAGTTACTTATAAAACTCACATATAATATCTAACATCGGTTTATTTCGAACCTATGTCATATATAGTAGCTGACATGTGGGGCCTACCAATGTAAAATCTGTATTAAAAAGGCCGAAATTAAAAAAAAAATAAAATTAATGAGTAATAACCCAAATTAGGTATACGTGCTACAAAAGAAATCGAAATTGCCGACGGCCATATCAGTCGGCAAGCCGTCGACGGCTTATCAACGGATTAAGTCCGTCGGCGAATCCCTTTTCGGTAATTTCAATTGCCGACGAATTTTACAGCCCGTCGGCAAATGCTGTTGGCTTTTCCGACGGACACACCCACCGGTAGGATGCTGTCGAGATTCCTATTTTTTTATATTTACCGACAAATTTTACTCCTGTCGTTAATTAAATAAATAAATAAATAAAATGTATTTTAATTTTACCGACGGCTTCCATGTCCGTCGATAAATACAATTTGATTTTACCAACGACTTCTGTGTCCATCGGTAAATAACATGTATACAAGAAATTGTATATTGTAAATGCATGGGTAGGCCGACGAACTATTTGCGTTGTTGGATATTGTTGTGAGCAGTGAACTTGCGCACGTCGTTTACTAAATTCTCAAACCCGACTTCGTACACTTGAGCTAACTTATCAGACTCAATTTCTTCAGCCTCAACCCATCGATAATTTTAATAGACTCAGTCAATTTCTCGATCATTTTAGCAGCATCCGATTTTTCGTGATCCAAATCCTCGACCTCTAAACTCATTATTACAATTATCGTGCCTTATTTCTGGCGTTTGATCAGTTACCCGAGTATCGAACGTTTAATGACTGACATTAAATTCTGATTTCTAAATCTTTACAGCGCTAAATTGGTAAATATTACCGAGTCGATCCTCGTCTTTGGAAGGAGTCGGACTCATAAGTAAAATGTCGACAAACATGTCACTTTAATGTCACTTTAAGTTTGACGCCTAGCAACAAACATGTCACTTTAATGTTTAATCAACCAATATCGAACAACAAAACAAACTACACAAAGAATTTTTGCAATTTTACGGTGATACAAAATTTGTACAAAAGGTTCATATTCATATATTCTCAAATCGTTTCATTGTTTCTCGTTGTTTCTTAAATTACGAAATGGCAAAAAAAAGTGAATAAGATCTCACGAGTTTGTTAAAGATACATTTAGACACTATAAGCCGGAAACAACATTAGATCTTACTGAAAATGATTGCCAAGACCTTGAATGCAAAGAGAGAGGTTGATAGGCACAAAATCTGCCCCCTTTGGTATAATTCAACGAAGAAAGGAATATGATAAAACTAAAATATCCACATTGGTTTAATGCCTATACTACTTTCGGCAGAAACAAAAAGAAGCTCATTAATCTTAAATACAATCTAAAATCTTACCTTCTCTGAAATCAAGTATATAAAAAAACAAATATCTTGTTCTGGAAGCTGATTTTCCTTTAATAAAATGCACCAAACATGGTGGCACATCTATTACATTCTTTACAACAATTATACCATCTATAATTAAATCAATCATCAATCATCAATCAATATTAAATATTTATAGAAGGTGTAACATATAAATCTGCCAAATATACAAACGAGACCTCAAAATATACCATTCAAATAATTAAAATAAAAAACTCATGACATTAGAGCAAAAACATAAACATTCATTGACTACTTTGAGCTTTAAATAATAGAACCACGCTAAAAACATCATTTATCCTCGGGATAAGATGTTAGTTTTCACAAAGTAATCAACCTGAAAAATTAGAATTAAAATTTAAACGACCACTCAGCTCTGTTTAAACTAATACTCATTCTTTTACCACCACCTTCACTTTCGTGAACCCACAAATTAAATATTAATCTCATAAAATTTAGAAATGAAAAAAGAAAAAGAAAAATGAACTCTCAGATATAGTCAGCTTCCATATGAACATGAATACTGAAAGAAAGTAAAGAGTTTATATTTGAAAAAAGATTTAGTATTCAACTTTTCTATATTTCATTCAATCATATTTTTCTCAATGATTACAGCAGGGAATGTCGTCACTATTATAGTAACATGTAAGAAAAATGTAACCCTAAAATGTGTGGATAAGATTACTACAGTACACTTCTGCAACATCTTCCTAAATCGTGTGGTCACTATTGCTACAGTACAATCTGACAGCTGTATGAAGTTGGATGTACTGGATTAGGGCTGACATCACCAGCTGACAGAGTGTGGGTTGTCCTTATGTGAGACCCATTGCTAGCTATACGTGCAACCTCTGGGCGACCTCTCGTACGACCTAAGAGGTCGTCAACCTTGCGACCTGGTGTTCCACTCATCTTCAGGTCACCGAGTGTTATATGAGCAGACAACCTGAACTTATCAGGTCGCTCTCTATTATCCCCCCTCAATTCGAGTGAGGCGATAGGTAGAACAGAGAGCTTATGTCGAAGGCGAACAAAGAATTGATGAGATAGCTGTTTGGTGAAGACAACGGCAGTTTGATCAACAGAAGGAACAAACTGAACCTGCAGTAATTCTTCGAGGTCTCGAACAAAATAAAAATCTAATTCAGCGAGCTGGATCGAGAAATCTTCATGGATCAGCCACCTGGTTCTGAAAGGCATTATTGACATCCAATTGTTTGACCGACCAATTAAAGTTGACCGTGATGGAGAGGACAACTCGGATAGTGGTAGCATTAACAACAGGACTGAAAGTGTCAGAAAAATCAAAACCTAGCACTTGACTGTATCCTTTGGCGACCAATCTTGCTTTATATCGAGCAACAGTTCCATCAGCACGAGTTTTCAGTTTGAACACCCACTTGTAACCAATCAATGACTTGCCCAGAGGTAGCTTAGAGAGAGACCATGTCTGGTTCTTAAGGAGAGCTACATACTCTTCACACATAGCTTCTTTCCACTTGGGATGCGTTAAAGCTTCAACATAGGAGGAGGGCTCCCTGAAATCTAGGAGCTGCGCTGAGCAACTTGGGCTTGTAAATTCCTGATTTAGCTCTTGTTATCATGTGTTGTTTACCTGCAAAAGGATTAGTACTAGGCACAAAGGTAAAAGGAGAAGCATGTGGAGAGCTCATGATTGGTAATTCAACAGTAAGAGGAATAGTAGAGGGACTGGATTGACTGGAGGATAGTGGGATGGGCTGATGAGCAGGACTGGAGGGATGGAACATGTGAGGTTGTGGTGAGGTCGCGCAGAATGTTCTCTGGGGAACTTGTATAAGAGGAGGCAGACCAAGTATGGAAGGCTGAATATGAAGTTGTTTTGAGGTCGCATGTAGTTGTGTTGAGGTCGCTGGAGACTGGGGTGAGATCGCATTTGGTTGTGTTGAGGTCGCTGGCAAATATGACGAGGTCGCATGTGAGTATGGTGAGGTCGCAGAAGATAGTGGTGAGCTCAATGATGGTGTAGTAGTATGGGGAATATGTATGAGAGGTGAAGGACCAAGAATAAATGGTTGAATATTAGAGCAGGAGTGAGGTTCAGAATTCTTAGAAAAGGGAAATTCGAGCTCGTCAAGGTCACATGTCTGGTGATTATAAACTTGTTATCTGGAAGTAAGAATTTGAATCCCTTATAGGTTTCACTATAACAAAGGAAGGTACTAGGTTGTGACCTGAACTGAAGCTTATGTTTATTGAGTTGTCTAAGATGAGGGTAATAAAGACACCCGAAGGGTTTAAGATGAGTGTAGCTGGGAATTTTATTTAGTAAGAGCTGATGAGGACTTTTGTACTGAGTGGTTTTAGAGGGTAATCTATTGATGAGATAGAGAGCAGTGGTAAAGGCATCATCCCAGTATTTGATAAGTAGATGAGAGTGAGAGAGGGGAGAGAGACCTTTTTTAACAATGTGTCTATGTTTTCTTTCAGCAAGGCCATTTTGTTCAGGTGTGTAGGGGCAAGAGATTCTGTGGCGTATCACAGAGGAGTGAAACAGGTTTGTGAGGGCATTGAATTCTCCCCCATCATCACTCTGTACTGACTTTATTTTAGAATGAAACTGAGTAAGGATAAGATTTTGCAGATGAGTGAAGGCAGTGAGCACATCAGATTTATGCTTTAGCAGATAGATCCAAGTATATCTAGTATAGTGTCAATAAAAGAAACATAGTAGGAGAACCCATTCGAGGATTTGATAGGAGCAGGACCCCATATATCTGTATGTACAAGATCAAAACATTTTGTATATTCAGTTCCTGAGGGAGAAAAGGTTAGCTTATGGCTTTTACCCTGAAGACAAGCACAACAAGTGGAAAAAGTAATTTTATTATTATTAGCAATGGAGAGATTACAGGTTTTGAGAACTTTTTGTAGTACATTATTGGCAGGATACCCTAATCTAAGATGCCATAACTATAAATCTGCTTCCTTATTTGGATCACTGGACTCAGTGATGAAGATACTAGGGTCTCATCTCGTGAAAGAAGTAGATGGGGTTAATGGCGAGCTAGGGGTGTTGCGAGTTGAATGTCAAATTTGTAAAGGCCAATCCTAAGAGAGCCTCTGAGAAGAATTTAATGTGTAACTTGATCCTTTACATGGTAACAAGTAGGATGAAATTCAAAGTTAACAGAGTTATCTTGAGCAAATTGAGAAAGACCAATAAGGTTTTTAGTTATGTGCGTAACATGAAGGAGTTTTTTGAGTAAAAAGGATTTGTTGCTGGATTGAAACTAAGAACTACAGATATGAGACATACACAAACCTGATCCATTTCCAACTTGAACCTTGTTGTTTCCTTGGAATTCTGAGGCGATATTGAGACTAGCGAGGTCATTGGATACATGATTAGAGGCTCCGAAATCTACATACCAGCTCGCATCGCTGCCTGAATCATACATCAGTGATAGGGCAGAGGGATAAATGCACTAAGTGACAGGATAGGCTGAGTAGGAGCTTGCAGAAGTGTTGAAGCTATTCTGTGTATTGGACTGTGCAGTGTAGGCAGCATCAAATTGGTAATAGCATTTTTCAGCAGAATGGTTAGAGTAACCACATATTTGACAAGGCGACCTGTTTCCTGGCCTGTAACCTCTTCCACCTCGTCCTCTATTGCTGTTGTTCCTTCCTCTGCCACCTCTTCTTGGTTGGCAACCTCTTCCTCTGTTTGCTCCTGCACCAGTCCAGGTGTCTCTTCTCTGACCAGAAAACTGATTGGCGATGTTGATAGTAGGGCTTGATCCTTCTGTGTTGATGAGGTTTGATGAATTTCCAGCTTCCAGTCTGACCTCATAGCTTAATAACATAGGTAGAATGTTTCTGAGGGTGAGTGAGTCACTCCAAGCTGTAGCTTTTACCACCACCGGGTCAAAATCTCCTCCAAGTCTGGTGAGAACATGCATTGCTTGGTCTTCTTTAGAAATTGGTTGACCAGCTGAAGCTAGCATGTCGCAGCAGGTTTTGACTTTGTTGACATAGTCTCTGATGTTCATAGTTCCTTTCTTGATAAAGGAGAGCTGCATCTTGTACTGTATTTTCCTAGTTGTAGTTTGACCGGAGAAGTTAGCCTCCAGAGTTTGCCATATTTCTCTTGAAGATGCAAGACCAACCATCATGGTAAGTAGATTTTCAGAAAGAGAGGAGGGAAGCCAGAATGCTAACAACTGATCTTGTATAACCCAGAGTAGGAATTCCGGGTTTACAGATCTTTCGGGCATCTGGGATGGAGGTCTGATTTCTCCAGTGAGGCAACCTTCAAGCCCATATCCTCTGACGGCTGTGTAAACTTGCATTTTTCAAAGCAGATATTTTGAGTCATTTATTTTGATTGAGATGAGCTGATTTTGCAACTGAATTGCTAAGTTTGAGCTTTGAGAAGATAGAGTAGTATTTTGGATTACTGGGTGAGAGCTCGCTTGAGCCTCATGAGATGGAGTGGTGTTACCCTCCATGAGATATAAGGAGAGGAGAGAAAGCAAACGGGAGAAGAGGTGTTCAGAGTCAGGCAAAAACCTGCTCTGATACCATGAAAGAAAGTAAAGAATTCATATTTGAAGAAAGATTTAGTGTTCAATTTTTCTGTATTTCATTCAATCATATTTTTCTCAATGATTACAGCAGGGAATGTCGCCACTATTTATATTAACATGTAAGACAAATGTAACCCTAAAATATGTGGCTATTGCTACAGTACACTTCTACAACGTCTTCCTTGATCGTGTGGTCACTATTGCTACAATACAATCTGACAGTTGTATGAAGCTGGATGTATTGGATTAGGGCTAGTGTGGATTGTCCTTATGTGAGTCCCATTGCTAGCTATACTTGCAACCTCTGGGCGACCTCTCGTACGACCTGAGAGGTCTCCAACCTTACGACATGGTGTTCCACTCATCTCAGGTCGCCAAGTGTTATATGACCAGGCGACCTGAACTTATCAGGCCGCTCTCTATTAAATACAAAATTAAAAATGTAAATCAATCTGGTATGAAAGTTGATGATCAAATTCGCTAATGAAGATAAAATCAAATCCAAAAATGCGTAGAATACGAGTTAACTGCTCCGATTGATGCCAATAAAATAATCAAATTTTGGACATTCGTGTGTATAGATTAACCCTAACAATGAAAAAAAATAGATCAACAATGCAGAAAATAAAATAAAGGAAAAGAACTTTGTGATAAAAACAAAGAGATTGGTTACCAAGAATATGGGGTACTAACCTCAAATTTGAGATTAGCGACCTAAAATAGACTCCAAATACGTCACAGCGACCTACTAAGCCTTCAACGAACCTCTTGGCGACCTTGTCGGTCCTGCAAAATAGCACCTTCAATTGAGTCGGTGATCAGACCCGTGAAGGTCCTCCGATGCTTAAGTTAGATAAAGCAAGAGACAATTTTAGAGAGCCCAAATCACAATAAAACAACGTAAAAATAATGAGAGAGGTATGAACCCCTTTTATAGAAACAAGAGAAGTGTCCCACAAGCTAGGGTTTCATAATTCCATAAATACCGGGACCGACTTAGAATTAGGATTCTTCCTATATGCTAAGTTTTCATAAACAATAAATCTCCCATTAAATTATGAGAATAGGCCTGGGCCTATTATCCTTTCCATATAGCCCGCTCGGACCCCAGACCATCCATATAAGCCCATTAGGGTCCGATATTTATAAAGCACATGACCGAGCTCAACAGCTAACGCCCAACACATGAAAGCATAAGAGGTCGCGACCCTATATGAGAACTCATCCGCATATTCCAGGTCACTACTCTATAAACCAGCTTGCCACTCGATAAGACCAGCTTGCTCACCTCCCAGAAGAAATACCATTTCCAAAAGATGAGGTCGCTTACCATAAATACCCTCATATATTATGTAAGGATTTTTAGTGACGTATCAGCCAGTCCCCCATGTTCTAGCTGATTGAGGCACGAAATCACGTAGGACATGTAAAACATAATTAAAAAGCACAACAATAAAACATAAACATAAATAGATTACCCTTTCATCTTACCAAACCATATCTCAGAATCACCCAGCTCGGCATACCGAGCTATAATACCAATCATCTCATGAAAAATTACCATGTGTACCCGCGACCTCCAAAATATCAGCTCACTGAGCTCGCTCTTCCTTTTAAGAAAAAAGATCTCCTTGTAAGGGACGACCCACGAGTCCCCAGACCAAGTCCCCAAACTTTATATATGACGACCTGAAACCATACATCTCTTCTTCCACGGCCTGAAATCGTAATCGGGCAAAATAATCCAAGAAAACGTAATCATAAACAGCCTAAAAAGTCCAAACATGCCTCTCCTTACCCATCACGTCCCTTTTAAGTTTCATTAAATGTAGCCTGACAGCGTGTCGGACACGTGTCACTCCCTTATTTTCTCGTAGTATAATAAACATCGTGGGCCTAAAACAAAAGGCCCAAAAACATTCCCAAAAGAAAACCCTACTAACTCCCGCTCCAATCTGTCCCATCAGCTTTTCGGCCGCCCAAGAAAAACCCCCTGCATCTCCCTCATTTCTCACTTTACCCAAAACACTTTGCAAAACTTTTGCCATTTCTGCTTTGCAAAAAAGCTCATACATCCTCAAAATTTCAAAAAATATTATCAACTGCACCACTCGTCGCCGACCTCCAGGATACTGAAGAATGGGTAAGTCCCTTAATTTTTTTTTTATTAATTGATTTCAATTTACACATGTATCGCATCTGCTGAGTAGTATTAATATGTTGCTTTCTCCCTCCATGTTATTTAATTATCGATGCAATTAGCATCTTCCAACCCAAATTCCCAGAAATCAAACCTTTCCCCCGACTCCAATCCTACTGAAAACTCTTACATCTTTAAGAGAAGACGAAACCAGCCCTCCTCCCTTGTCTCCGGCCTTCATGATGAGCCAGAAGGTGATATCGACAGGTTGGAGTTAGAAGCCCAAACTCATTTAAAAAACATAACCGAAGATCCTTCTCCTGTCCTTTTAGCCCCTGAAAATATCCCAGAGGGCATCCCTATGCACAAACCCAATAACCCATCCCTACCTTCCTCATCCCTCGTAATTAAGAAAATTAAGAATAAGTACTGGGTGCTCCCTGATCCAGAAAAACTGGAAGAATTTCGCCAAACCCTTAACCTCCAGGAGACCGCTGAAATGGTCCTACCTGACATACTTCACTTGGACCCTATGAAACCCTCGCTAAACCATGTAACCCTCTTTGACGAGCTGCTTAGGGCAGGGTTCAGATTCCCACCACATCTCTTTTCTACCGATATCTTCCTCTTGTACAATGTCCCCCTTTTACAATTGACTCCCAACTCCATAAAATATCTAGCGGGCTACATCATACTGTGTAAATATTATAACACTCAGCCTGACCCAGGATTTTTCCATTTTTGTTTTCAAATAAAATACCAGATCAATTCCTTTTACCTCTCTACTCGCACTGGTAAGGCCCGCTTCTTAGTGAACCCCTCAAATAAGGTTCCTGAGTGGAAGAGAAATTTTTTCTTTGTACATAATACCGAGGAATGGCCCTTCCTAACCGAGATGCAATATCGTACCCCAAAACAATCCAATTATCCCAACCTTAAGCATTTTCCCATTTTATACAAAAAATATTCTGACCAGCTCGCGGAATGGAGTAAGCGCCCGTTTGACATGGTGCTGCTTACCAGCCGGTCCAAAGTCTTCAGGTATGTGGGCATTGATTCTCGCCCTGTTGACTCGGATCTCGCATTCTCATGTGTTACAAATTATTGTACCACTACCTGAATAGTCACACTCCATGCTAACTCACCACATTCCTATTTACAGATGCCTTTGTCGATGCCTGCGTCACATCGAGCTCGGTGGAAATCATGGCACAAATCGAGCCACAATCTGAGGTCACCTCAGCACCTCCCCCCTCTCTCACCAACGTAGATGAGGTGCTGAACGAAGCACTTGGAGCGAGAACTAACCCGGAGGTTGAAGACGAGCTGGAAGAAAGACAGCTGATCAAAAAATCTTCAAAGGGAAAGCGACCAACCAGATCATCCGCTAGGAGACCAGCCTGCCTGCTCCAAAGTGTAGACGCCTCCGCAAAACCTTTGCCGGCTCTTCATCCAGTTCTCCAAACTTGGAGAAAGATTTAGCTAATTGTGAAGACGCAGCCTCCATAAAGATACTTCTCCAAGAACGCACCATGACTCAGGTATATCCCAAATCTCAAATTTCCCTTAAACAATTTAACAACATTCAACTATTAAATTTCTTTTGTTGTATGTTCATACAACTGAACACCCTGTACTCCACGGTATCTATCCAGCTTGCAGCCCGCACCGCAGACAACAACCTACAGAAAATGTGCGAAGAGCTGAACACACAAACCGAAAAACAAACCAAAAAGCTCTCGCTAACGCAAGGCGAGCTAGATCAGGCCCGCAAGCATCTAAGCGCCAGCGAAGAGGAGAACGACATCCTAAAAAGCCAAGTGGCCATCCTGAAGGACGAGACAGCCCGCACGGCTAATGAACTCCGAGAGCAGGTCCAAAAGCTTGAGGAGGACGTGCGGGCTAAAGAAGAACAAATCCAGGTAGCTTGCGAACAAGGCATCACCAAAGGTCGACGAATCTTCTTAATGAGTGAGGTGGGCCAGACGTTCATGGTCACATACCGGGAAGAATTGATTAAGGCTGTCCATCCTTTACTTCGGCAAAATGTCTGTGGGCAGTCGGGAATGGTTCACAAGGCTGCAGGAATAATCAAGGAGCAGCTCGCAGCCATGAACGTCGCATACGATCCCGACGTGAAAGCCATCATCAACAAGATGCCCCCCTTCAGTACGTGGAAGGGCGACATGAAGCAGCCTCTTGATGCCAAATGGTGGCTATCCTTCCAAAGTCGAGACATCCTGTCCGCCAGACTCTCATCTGAGCTGGATACACCACTCGAAGATATGGTTCCTGCTTCCGGCCCGAGCACAACCTGAAGGCTCATTGCTCTCGTTAATTTCAAAACTTGTATTTATGCTCGCGGCATGTATGAACAAATTTTATTTGGACACATCCATTTCCATCTATTCTATGCATAGCTCGTCAACTCAAACCATGCACGATCCTCACTTTAAACCATGTAACAAACCATATAGAGAAAATCCATAAATATAGGTCGTGCAAATTTATAACCCATCGCAATCATACAAAACCACGTAATTCAAGAAAAAATAATCACCCCATAAGTCAAAAACAATCCCACGGAGCTAAAGTAAGCTCGAAATTTGGAGATTAAACACATTAGCTCACGAAAACATAACAATCCATAAAATCAGAACACAATAGCTCGAGAAAGATATGTAAGTCAAACATATCCCTCCCAAACATAAGTAAAACAACATAAAAAATCATCAAGATAGCTCGCCAAACTTTATTATATATTGCAAAAAATACCCCCCCCCCCCCCCCCCCCCCTGAAGGGTACATCTCCCACCGAAATAAATGCGAGAGAAGTCCACCCCGGTCCAAGGTTTCCTTCTCTAACATAAGTACATAAACACCATAGATATGAGAGAAGTCCACCCCGGTCCAGGATTTCCTTCTCCCCCTATTAGTACACAAACACCATAAATATGAGAGAAGTCCACCCCGGTCCAGGGTTTCCTTCTCCCCCCATTAGTACACAAACACTATCAATACGAGAGAAGTCCACCCTGATCCAGGATTTCCTTCTCCCCCCATAAGTACACAAACACCATAACCGCCCTCTAGGCGTAATATTTCTTCAAATTACGCACATTCCAGCTCCTAGTTAAGACTTTTCCACCTGCATCCTCAAGTATATACGCTCCACCTTGCAATACTTTTACCACCTTGAATGGTCCGACCCAATTCGGCTCCAACTTCTTAGTCATACGCAATACATCAGTCCGCCTCCATACCAGATCACTGACCTGAAAACAACGACGCTTGACCCGTTTGTTAAAAGAAGCTTGTATCTTTTGTTTATAGTGCTCAACCCGAGCCGCAACCTTATCCCGTATCTCATTAATCGTTTCGATAGCTCCCCGAGCTAGTCTTTCATTTTCCTCCACATTGAAAGCTATTAAATGTTGCGATCCACCTACTATTTCTGCTGGAATAACCGCCTCCATCCTATAAACCAAACTAAATGGTGATTCTCCCATAGAAGTTCGGGGAGTGGTTCGGTAAGCCCACAAGACTGACGCGAGCTCCTCTTCCCAAAGCCCGCCTGCCTTCTCCAATCGTAACTTAAGACCCTGCACAATGATGCGGTTAATAACTTCAACCTGCCCATTAGTTTGGGGATGCACCACGGAAGAAAATCTTTGCCTCATCCCCATCTCCTTGCACCAATCTCGGATTTTCTGCCCGTTAAAATGGGTTCCATTATCAGACACCAACACTCGTGGCACACCAAAACTGCAAAATATATTGTTAAAGATAAAATCCATCATGTGCTGCTCGCTTATACCGGTGACCGCCTCAGCCTCTACCCATATTGTAAAATAATCAACTGCCACCACCAGATATTCTTTACTACCCGGGGTCTTTGGAAAAGGTCCTAGAATATCAATTCCCCATTGTTCAAATGGGCACGACGAACTTATAACCATCATTTCCTGAGCTGGTATATGAATAACCGGGGCATGCATCTGGCACTTCTTACACGTTCTCACCAGGTCGCTAGCCATACTTCTCATTCCTTGCCATAAGAAGCCAGCACGCAATGTGATGCCAACCAACACTTTTCCCTTCGCATGATCGCCACAATACCCCTCATGTATCTCATTCAACACCTCTAGTCCTTACTCCTTAGACAAGCATTTTAGAAAAGGTCGAAAATGCGAATTCCTCGTGTATCACTCAAAAATGAGCCGCTGTCTTAGTCTCTTTTGTTGTCAATCTCTCTGCACCTTCCTTGGTTTTTACCAGAACATCCCAGATAGGTGTACGCCAATCATCCTTAACCTCTATCTCCATAACTTCATTCCCTTTGTCCACACTGCTATGATCCAATTCCATCAGCGTGATTTTTCGAGTATCACAAGTCCCCGGTGTACCTGCTATCTGAGCGAGCTGATCCGCCCGAGTATTTTCAGCTCGCGGCAAATGCTCTAGTTTGAACTCTGCAAAGCGTGCCACCTCCTCTCGAAATATGTTCAAATATACCGCTATTCGTTCCTCCTTAGCCTTAAAGGAACCATCAAACTGCCGAGCTATCAACTGAGAACCCGTGTACGCCCAAACCTTTCTTGCTCTGAGATCGCGCGCCATTTTGATACCTTGCAGCACAGCCTCATACTCAGCCTCATTATTAGATGCTTTGTACCCTAGTTTAATCACGAACTCCAGGCTTTCTCCTTTCGGACTGGTTAACACAATACCCAACCCTGCTCTCGACACCATAGTCGAGCCATCTGTATATAATATCCATGCTTTTACTTCATCACTCGAATCAGATGGACGTACCATCTCTTGTAAAATATCCGCCAACACCTGCGCCTTGATACCTACCCTTGGCTCATACACCACATCGTACTCGCTCAATTCTACAGCCCATTTTACCAATCTTCCGGATACATTTAGGTTGCTCAGTACCTGCTTAAGAGCTAAATTAGTACGCACTCTCACCCTGTGGCTCAAAAAGTACGGACGCAGTTTCCTGGCTGTGCAAATCAATGCAAAGACTCCTTTGTCCAACTTAGAATAACCTATCTCCCCACCTCGCAACATCCTGCTGATATAATAAATAGGCTTTTGCGTGCCCGCATCTTCTCTAATCAACAACGAGCTTACTACGACCTCCTCAACCGATATTTATAAGATAAGATCTTCCCCAGGCATCGGCTTAGTCAATATTGGTATCTCAGCCAGATATTTCTTCAATTCTTCAAACGCTCATGCTGCCTCCTTTGTCCATTCGAACTTAGATCCTTTCCGAAGTGCCCTAAAAAATGGGACACCTCTTTCTGCACACCTAAAAATGAATCGACTAAGGCCCGCCGTACGACCTGTAAGTACCTGTACGTCCCGTACTGTTCGGGGATGTGGCATTTCCAAAACATCTCGCACTTTCTCTGGATTAACTTCAATACCCCTTTCCGTTACAATGTATCCCAAAAACTTTCCAGACCGCACACCGAACGCACACTTCTTTGGATTAAGCTTCATACTATACTGCCTTAAAATAATAAATGTTTTCCTCAAATCCTTCACATGGGATTCAGCTTTCTTGCTCTTAACCAGCATATCGTCGATGTAAACCTTCATAGTGGATCCCAATAGATCTTTAAACATTCGATCCACCAACCTCTGATAGGACGCTCCAGCGTTCTTCAGGCTAAAGGGCATGGACACGAAACAGTACATTCACGTAGAAGTGACAAAACTCACCTTGGGCTGATCTTCCTTTGCAAGAGGTATTTGGTGGTACCCCTGTGAAGTATACATCATACTCAACAGCTAGCATCCTGAGGTCGAATCGACCAACTGATCAATTCGCGGTAAAGGATAGTGATCTTTTGGGCAGGCTTTATTCAGATCACGAAAATCCACACATTCTCCATTTCTGTTTCGGCTTTGGCACCATCACAACATTAGATAAATACTCTGGAAATTGAATTTCACGAATATGGCTAGCCTTTAACAATTTATGTACCTCCTCCTCGATTACCTTGTCTAACTCGGGCCAAAAATGTCTCCTCTTCTACTTGATTAACCTTGCATCAGGGTCTGCATTTAAGTGATGTTGTGCGACCTCACGAGATACTCCCATCAATTCTCCATCCCCAAAAGCAAATACATCCCGAAACTCTCTCAGTAACTTTACCAACTCGTCCCTCAATGTTCCGGCCATGAATGTCCTTACCCTCGTAGTATACTCTGGGCGAACTTCCTCTAATGAGATCTCCATCAATTCTTCATGTGGTCGGACATAATTCTCCTGTTCTTTCAACTTTTTCACACTGAGTACTCCCTCTGGCGAATCGTCATCCCTTTCGCATTTATTCTCAATCAACCCTCTCCTGCCCGTCACTTGGTAACACGAACTTGCGATCTGCTGCTCGAAAACAACTTCCCCTACTTTATCTCCCACCGGATACTTGATACTCATGTGATAGGTCGATGTTACTGCCTAGAATGCATTGAGGGCAGGTCGGCCTAATATGACATTATATGCAAACCTTCCCCGGATTATCAAGAACTTCAGATTCCTTCCTACTTGTAACTCATCCTTCCCCAATACCACTGTCAACGTTATCTCTCCTTCAGTAACTACTTGTGCCCCATTAGAAGCATATATGGGCGTATTTATAGATCGCACCTTGGTCTCCAACTTCATTTGCTCAAGACAATCGGTATATATTTACTAAGCTCCCATTATCCACAAAAATTCTTCCGACCTCGTACCCCGCCACCTCGGCTTAGATTACCAACGCGTCATTATGATCCTCTTGCAGCCCGCGTCGCTCATTAGGGCCAAAGGAGATGATTGGGCCAGCCATGTGAGGTCGTCGACTAACACTAGCGACCTCCCACGTTCCCAAACGAGCTGACTTAGAATGTTTCTTCCGCGCACTGTTAGTGTCTCCATCCGTTGGTCCACCCGAGATCATGTTTATCCTTCCCCTATTCCTTCTAGGATCATCGTGTCCCTGATTTCCTTATTGTGGCCATTTTGCGACCTGATTCTGAGGCGGGTCCTTTGGTGGCGGTGGGGGCAATGGTTGTCGTGGCTCCTTTGGCTCTCTGTCCCTGTAAACTACCTCCTTCAGGTGACCAACTCTTATAAGTCTCTCTATTCCCTCCTTAAGATGCCTGCACCTCTCCGTGTAATGCCCAAAATTGTTATGAAATAAACAAAAGGAGTCAGACTTGGGATTATCGGGGAGCGTGTGCGATCTTTCGGCCACTTGATGTCATTAGATATTAAGCGCACCATTAAAGTAAACACTTTAGCCCGTGGATAGACCAGTAGTGTAAAATCTTCATTCCTCCAGTTTTGCATATCTATTTCCGTCTTTTCCCTCATCATGGGGCTCGGGTTTAAGAGCCCGCGTACTATTCTCCTTGGTTCTCTCCTGAATTATTTCCTTGAAATGCTACCTCCTCTGTCCACGGCTTCCCTGTTAAGACGTGTAAGATCATCTGCGACCTCCCTACCAATACGTACACGATGCTCTTCCTCAGCCTCCTCCACTTGTATATATTTATGGCATCTTTCCAGAACCTCATCGTATGTTCGCGCCTCTTTCTTTATCAAAGACTTGCATAAGTCCTCTCTCCTTAACCCTTGATGCAAAGCTCCCGCCTTCATCTCATCCGTAGCAGTAGGTACTTCCAATGTGGCATTGGTAAACCTGTTAACATATTGCTTCAACGTTTCATTAGGTCGCTGCACCATAGTAAAGAGACAATGTTCGGTCTTCACATTCTGCCTCACACTGGAGAATTATTTCAAGAAAGCAGCTCGCAGTACCTGAAAACTGGTAATTTCTCCTCGTGGTAACTGATAGAACCAGTTTTGCCCTATTCCTCTTAAAGTAGATAAAAAGGCCCGACACGCCACAGCATCCGTGTAACTATGTAACATCCTCGCATTTTCGAAGAGCTGCAAATGTTCTATTGGATCCGCTATCCCACGATATTGAAACTCTAATGCCTTATATCCTTTAGGCATTGCGGCCTGCAACATATCATCTTAAAAGGGGTGCCCTTTGTCTTCATCTAACTTCTCTCCCTCCACCCGTCTTTGCAATTTTAACAAGGCATCCTGCTTCTCTCTAAATGCCTTACTCTCTGGTCCTACTTCATTATCGCCCTTCCCTTCATGGTACCCGTTCCGATTCTTGCGTATCTTATCTTGAGATTCACCATCCGTACCCGAGGTTTGGGTTCCTCTCTCATTGGTATGTTTACTATACCTGCGACCTTGACGCTTATGATGTTTCCGTTTTATTTTCACCCCCTTCTCCTTCTTGTACTTACGGATATGAGATTCCATGGATGAGGTAAAACTGGAGGAATCCTCATGTTTCCTCTTACTCCGACCTCTTCTACCGTGAGGAGATCTCCTGAACAGAGACCTTCCGCTTTGTTTTGACTTCCTAGTTGTTGATTTTTCCTCCTGTTCGTCATTTGGTCCATCAGCCTTCTCTTTTAGAGGACCCAACTCGCCCGCTAAGTACCTATTCAGTTCTTCTTGCCCCTCTAGAGGGACAAAATCTAGAAGCCCATCTAAAAATCCCCTTTTGATTTGACAGGGCCTTTCCTTAGGTAAATCTGTCCATTCTTTAGTCCCTATATGAACCACCTTTTGCGGTACAACCTCCGGCGTCTTCGCCTCCAAGTCTTCTGCCGGTTCTTTTCCATCACGTCGCTTTGGGGAGGGCGGCGGTGTGCCACCCAAACTCTGAACTGCTGGTTCTACCTGAGAAGGCGTTTGTTCGTCTTTTATTGGTTCTTCTTCATTGATGTCCGCCGTTCGGTTCTTCTTCTTTGGTTTGTTCGATCAAGAACCGTAGTGTAGGGTTCTGGGTAGTATATTACTGTTCTTCATGCTTCGCTTGTAAAATTCCTCACGCCTTTCGCTCAAGGACTCGATGTCCCTCTTTCCCACAGACGACGCCACTTGATAAAATCAAAAAGATTAGTTACCCAGAATATGGGGTACTAATCCCAAATTTGAGATCAACGACCTGAAATAAACTCTAAATATGTCACAGCGACCTGCTAAGACTTCAACGAACCTCATGGCGACCTCGCCGGTCCTGCAAAACAACACCTTCAGTCGAGTCGGTGATCAGACCCGTGAAAGTCCTCCGATGCTTAAGTTAGATACAGCAAGAGACAATTTTAGAGAGCCCAGATCACAATAAAACAACGTAAAAATAATGAGAGGTATGAACCCCTTTTATAGAAATAAGAGAAGTGTCCTCCAAGTTAGGGTTTCATAATTCTATAAATACCGGGACCGACTTAGAATTATGATTCTTCCTATATGCTAAGTTCTCATAAACAATAAATCTCCCATTTAATTACGAGAATAGGCTTGGGCCTATTATCCTTTCCATATAGCCCGCCGGGGCCCCAGACCATCCATATATGCCCATTAGGGCCCGATATTTATAAAGTCCATGACCTAGCTCAACAGCTAACGCCCAACACATAAAAGTATAAGAGGTCGTGACCATATATGAGAATTCATCCGCATATTTTAGGTCGCTACTCTATAAATCAGTTTGCCACTCGATAAAATCAGCTTGCTCACCTCCCAGAAGAAATATCTTTTTTAAGAGATGAGGTCGTTTACCATAAACACCATCATATATTACGTAAGGATATTTAGAGACGTATCACTTTGTAACCTTAGATCTAATTAATATAATCAACTCAAAATATATTTCAAATGTTAGTTATAAACAGGGCATATCATTTTAATCCCACGGAGAAAGAGTTTTTGAAAAACTATAAAAAAAACATTGTCATATGATCAAACATAAAATCCAAATCCAGAGTGGTAAAGCGAATTTTATTCAATCGCTGAAATCATAGATCTCCAACAAATATAACAAACATGCACACCAGAGTATATTCAATGATTTTTCGTATAACCAAATCTGATCATAAAAACACGATTGAAAAAAGTAGATATAATACTATAAAATACAGACATCGGTTTTCATAAGTTGATCCAACATTAGTTACAAAACCTCAAATTTTCAGCCGGAATGATATCAATTACAAAATCCCAGTTTATATTTTACAAAAACTTAAAAATAAAATATAAATGCAAATCTATAGCCATAAGATACAAAAATATAGGTAAATAAACTTACCCCATGTCAGTTATCAATACCGATTTAAAGCTATAAGATACACATACATAGATCGAACACATAAAAATAACCATGAATAAAAGATTTGAATTTTTTAATCCAAATAACAACAAATAAAATACAAAGGCGAATCTTTTGCCATAAGAAGCAGTTTAAGTTTATCTGGAATAGAGTTAAAAAACTGGCAAAATAAAAGATTATATGAACACATTTTTAAAAGGATATATATACAACTATTGATTCAAAAAGATTAAACTAAATTGATTCGAAATAAATTACCAATCTAAGTTTCGAATCGATAATAACCACAATAAAAACATCATTTACTATGTTGACTAATCAACCGTATCACATGAGCTTCATAGAATTGCTCCACGTTATGTAACTATGTCAAAATAAATACAAGTTCCGATAAGTTTATCAAATCTAAACCACATAAACCGAGTTACATTCCTGTCATGATTTCTTTTCAACAAGAGCAGTAATATTTATTCATTTATTTATTAAATATGTATATATCTACGTGAGACGAAATAAGCCATCAATGATAATGTCAAGTTGTCTCCTTACAAAAATGGCCGAGACCACGTGAAGCTCACCTGCACCTGGCCCAAATACCTTCATGAGCGGGGACCATTCTTGCCACTACTTTCAGGGGCCCAGCCCATCAAGAATTTTCCACTTATTAAGGCAAAGCCTAGGTAAACAATAGGGTAAAAGAGAATTTTATTATTGTACATAATATGATAAAAATATTTATGTCTTGTTTGGGAACACTTTTGGTATAAAAGTTTATAAATGAACTTTTGAAAAAGTGCAATTTAAAAAAGTGCTTGTAAAAAAATATGAAATGTTTGGTAAAAATAATTTTAAAAGTCCATTCAACAAAATTGTAGGAAATGAAACTCAAAAGTCATATATTACCAATTCTTCAAAATGGACTTTTGGAAAAGTTATTTTTTTCAAAAGTCCATTTTAAAATAACCACCAAACATATTTTTTCTCTTTCAAATGGACTTATTTGCAAAAAGTCCATTTCAAAATGGGTTCCCAAACAAGCACTTACTTATCATAATTATTTTTCTTAATAAAAATTATGTTCCAATTTTCCCAAATTACTCTCCTAGTTTCATCGGCTATCGAAGGCAAATAGTCACAATTCACCAATTCGACCCCATTATTTTTGGAATTCGAAGCAAACATTGCAACAAACATCCACAACCACAGCAACATCGCAACAATTCGAAGCAAACCTCCACGATCGCAAACCCACAAAATCTTAGAACAACAAACACGGAAGGATGAATCGGTCAATAGCAGAGAAGCTGAACCAACAAAATTTTCTATCGAATTTTGGGATTTAGAAAGCAATTATGATGGCGAAGCTTGAATTACAGATTGAAGAATGAAACTCCGAAGAAGAAGATCCAGTGAATATTTGACTAAATAAGGTGATCTTTATATACAACGCAGATCCGACAAAATAAGATTTGAAATTCGTTGTTTCATACGTAATAATTGTTTAAAAAAAATCAACTTTTGTTTTGTCTGGCATCTTCCGCACTTGTCGCGGTTTTATGAAGGGTGGTTTCTCTAGGTTTTATGATCGGGGATTTTCTTTTGAGGTTGAGCTAGAAGCCGCGCTTTTAGCTATTGAGGAGGCTGCATCGAGAAGCTGGAGTAAGATTTGGTTGGAATATGACTCTTCATACGTGGTGGACTTGTTTGTCAAACGCTACATTGATGTTCCTTGTCATTTTCTGGCAAGATGGCGTCGAGTAATTTTTCTTACTTCCTCGATGGATTCCATGGTCTCACATATGTTTCGAGAGGGCAATCGTGTTACAAATGCTCTCTCTAAATCTGAGTTCCCCCATTAAGACTATTTCACTAAACCCCGGGCGTTCTTGATAACTTGATGAATGATGATATCTTGGGCAGACCAGTGTACCGATCATCTCGTTAGTTGTTGGGTGTTATGGGTCATCCTATTCTCGGCCCAGAAGAGGGCGTTGAGAGTGCTATTTTTTGGATCACGGCTTGCTTGTTGTGGCTTTTTGTTAGTTTTAATCATTTTGTGGCTATTTTATGATTCTTTTTCGTCTTTACTCGGTCCTTAACTATTTGCATGGGAAGGGTACTCTTTCCTCTACGAAGGGTTTTTCCACAAGGGCGGATTTACTTCGGAAGGTTTTAATGAGACCTAAACATATGCCTCTAGTTAAAGGTCCGATGTCGTGATCCCTGTAACTTTGTAACCTTTTTCTCCTCTTTTAATATAATTTTCTACTTTAATAAGAAAAAAACAAATTAATCAATTATGCAAGTTCCCCATCAAAACAAGTGTTTATTTGTTTCTTCATTCTGAAATTCAAATCATATTACTTTTTTTGTGTATATTTCACTAAAGTGATTATATCGGATGAAATTTGTACAGTTGAGCTTGTTGATATTGGTGATTTTGGTTTGCATGTCATTATTTTAGATTTTTTCCTCGCGACTGTTTCCTTGTTCTTTCTTTTTTGTACATTCGTAATAAATTGATGGTTTTGGATGTCATGTGTGAATTTGTGCTTGTTGGTGGTGGTGATTATGGTTGGTTGACCTTTATTTTGATTTTTTTTCTCATGACTGTTTATATATTATTTATTTACCGATTCTTTGATATTTCCAAACAAAAGTTGATATTTCAAATATACAGAATTCACTGTTGTTTCCCTAAAATATTTCTAAATGTGTTTCAAAGTACTTCTTGTATCTGATATGTTCTGTTAGCATGAATATTTTAATATAATTTAGATTTTTTATTTCATTTATGTTTCCAATTTATTTCATCAAGTTATAAATACATGCGAATGGAAACTATTCGAGTATTAGTATACTGATCGGCGAATTCTCGACGCTCTAATTTGAGAATCCATCTCCGCAGGAGTACGGAGCCGGTTGTAGGGCGGCGAGTTCTTCCCGAGTCGCGTCTCTTGAGGATGGATGTTATCGGCTATCGGTTTCTTAATTTTTCTTATCGTCGGTTTATACGAAACTAATTTAAACTAGGAAAGCAGTAGTCATTGTTCGGTTTTGGGTTTTACGACTAAGATTTATATTGAAATACAAGATTTAAAAACATTGAAAATGAAAAGAGAATTAAAGCTTATTTAAAAATGATCAATCTAAACTAATTAACTAATAAAACTTATAATTTTAAATTAAGAAAAATGGAGGGAAAATTAGAGTCAAACTTATTTCAAAAAGTCAACATTACTTTAACAAAAATTAAAACTTTAAAAAGGAAGATTTTATAGAACTTTTAAAAACTTAGAAATTGATATAAACAACTTAACAACTTAAAAGCATAAGTTCAAAAGCTAGAAAACTACAAAATGAAAATGAAAGTTTTGATAATCAAAATAGCAACTAAACTATGATCCAAGCATTAACACAAGATTAAAGGAAATAACATGAACATAAATCTTATATTAATAGAAAGAGTTTACCAAACTAAGGATTCCACAAAAGCTTGAAGGAGAAAGKTTGAAAMCTTAACAATGGAYTTACAACTTCAAGGATGCAGATTTCAACAACTAGRTAATAAAGATCTAAAACTTAACTAAGCTACTACTAATTACTAGAAATTAATACTTAATTAAAAATGGAAAGGAAAATATGTGAAGGAGTGTTTTTGGYAGCAAGCTCTGAACCAGACCCCTGCTGCCCGTTGCAAGTTGGCCAAATTGGAAAAGACGTCTGATTACTTATTCAATCTCAAAATCTACTTTTCAGTCGATCGACTGAAAAAGCAGTTGATCGAATGGCAGTCGATCGGCCATGTCGGCAGTCGATCGACTGCATGTCAAAAATGGCGAAAAGTCCCTGGAATCCAGTCGATCTTGAGGGCTCCAGTCGATCGACCGCAGTCGATCGGCCAAGTAGGCAGTCGATCGACTGCGTCGTCCAAAATGCCAAAAGTCCCTGGAATCCAGTCGATTTTGGGGGTTCGGTCGATCGACTATAAGGTCAGTCGGTCGACTGGATTCCTGCGCCTGGCTCAATTTCTCGTTCTTTTCACGTCCGCCGGTTGATCGAGCCTCATCCGTTGCGCTTCCTTGCTTGTCCGTCCACTCCCGAGTCGAGTATCAACGATCCCAAACGAGCGCGGGCCCCGCTTGGACGTCCTACGGCCAAGAGAAAAACAAAAAATTGAAAAACTACGAAAACTTATTAATAAAACGTACAAAAACTAAGAAAACCTAGAAATAACGAAAAACGGCCAACTCGACTCCTAAAACACCTAAAAGCAAGCGAAACACACGCAACGTGATACAAAAACGATAGCAAAAATATGTACAAAAAGATGCAAATCAACCACCCCACACTTAGAACGATTGCTTGTCCTCAAGCAAAACTAACGTAAATTTACAAAATTACCCCGACCAACCCTAAACTAATGCACAAAATAATTCGAGACGTCGTACGCCACGTTGCTTGTTAGCTTTGGCTAAAAGGGCGTCAATGTGCGTTGTTAAGGAAATTTAGATCGATTTCTGAACCCTAAAAGAACTTAAGCAATCCATCAAGTCGGTCTCCCCGTTCTTTCCCCGGCTAAGGTCTATCCACGCTCGAACCGTTAATCGGCTCCCTACTAGCCAAAATCATTTACGCCTCTCTTTAAAAAATATATACTAAAAATCGGATAAAAAAGGAAAAACGTGCTACTRAACAACTTCAAGGATTTATAACGTATCCTTGTTTATTCGTCACTTTTTTTTTCTTTTTTTTATTTTTCTTTTCCTTTTTTTTAACATGAATAAAGATGAAAATACGAAGCTTTCAACGACTCCGATCATTCGTTGCTACTAGCAACTTACAAACTTATCGATCGAGCACGTGGAGCAATTGACGACTCCAAATTACAAAACAAAAACCTATAGAGAGCGTTTGATGACTAGGGCTAGTCGAGGTACTAGTTCTAAACGAGCACAAGGATAGTACGAAGCTAAAACTGAACGGAGATCCCAACAAGATAAACCACCTAAGTGCACTATAATCGATCAAAAATCTAAACACCCTAACAAATCATCATAACCGCGTCACTTCGCCAAGGGTCCAAGAAATAATAGCACACACGTTACTCAAATTAACACAAGCAAGGATACGACGAAATTAAAAACCTAGGACGAACTCTAACCACTTCACACTTAAAACCTAGCAATGTCCACATTGCGTATTTAAGCTAATAAAAGCGGTAAAAAGATGTAGGGAAAAGAAAACGCCCCTATTTCCGAGCTTGT